>LBFL01015760.1:0-13290 GCA_000988845.1 Hypochthonius rufulus
ATTTTCAAAATTAAGAATTAATTACAAACAATAGTCACACATTTACATACAATCGTAATTGTCTTAAAAATTAACAAAATTTTCTTTATAATTTATATATGTAAAAGCATCAATTACATGCACAATGTGTTGTCCTTTCATTAGTGTTGTATTTATTTTTTTATTTTTACATTTCGGAGCACTTTCACTGTCATTTATTAAAATTATAACTGAAAAAACAATGTAATTATTCATATAAATGATTATTTATATTTTGAGTGTTTTCATTGATGCAGCATATGGTAAAGGAAAGAGTTTTGCGGAAATCGAAAAATGTTTTGGGCGTTGCCATGGTTTTGTATATATACCGGAAAAACTTTTGATGAAAGCGGAAAGATAATTGACGTTCAGTGTAATATACACGGATATGAATTTTACCGATTCATTAACTGATTTTACTTTTTCTTATAAAAAATAATTGAATAAAAATTACGTAAATACAGATGTAGATTAACGCATTTTGAAATTCATTGTTTAATATGAATATAAAATTTTTAAAATGATTCTATTTATACATTATGATTCATCTGTAAATTATTTGTGTGTTCAAAAATTAAGATATTTTTAATTTAAATTATATTTAAATTTTCCGGGATTTTCATTCAAATTCATTGTCACAAATGTCATGCGCGTTATGCAATGATTTAAAAATAGGGAATTACAAAATAATTGAATGAAATTTGTATAAAATAATTTAAACAGAAAATTAATAATAATGAGTATTGATATACATATACAGAACTTTAACAAAAACAATGATTACGGTTAAAAACATAATAATTAAATAATAAATTTAATGATCTTTAAATTAAAAACATATTACAAAACTCTATCGGTTACTATAGTTACACAAAACATTTATGTTTACATGAGACCGATAATGGCAGTGATTTCATTCGCGTGGAATATAATTGATAAATTAATTAATAATATTTTAATAATTTTGAGATTAAAACGCAATATAATATCATCGGATGATATGCATTATATAAACATAAAATACGGACCGTTAAATCATTGTCTATCATTACAATTAAATTCAGAATTAACAGTTTCGCAAATGAAACAAAAATTGGCCAAAAGTGTCGGCGCAAATCCTATGGAAATCGCAATTATATTCGCGGGTAATGAATTACATGATGATTTAAGAGTATCCGAATGTGATTTGGGAAATAACAGCATAATTCATGCGGTAAAAATCGAAAGGAAAACTCAAAATGTTTCTAAACAATTATCATCAATGAAAGCATTGAACGAAACACTCGCGACGCTCACAATAATTAATACCGAAAGTGACGATAGTCATGGAATTGGATCATCACATGTGAATGATGACACAAATAAATCGCATTTTTATGTTTATTGCAGTTCAATGCATTGTAAAAAAGTAATGAATGGTAAATTGCGTGTCATATGCTCGAAATGTAAAAATGGTACGTTAATTGTTCGCAGAGATCCTAAAGAATGGGATGATGTGTTAGTTAATGGACGAATCTCTGGTGTTTGCCAAAGTGATGATTGTGATGGTGAAACGGCATTATTTTACTTTAAATGTGCCTCAACAGACCATAATGATTCATATGATGATAACAGTGCCGTTATACTTTATCTTTTAAGACGTAACACCATTCAAATCCCGTGTTTGGCGTGCACTGAGATCAGCGCTGAGGTTTTAGTATTTCCGTGTCAATCGGGTCATGTCATATGTTTGGACTGTTTTAAGGATTATTGTCTTTCGCGGTTAAATGAGAAGAGATTTATAATTGACCCTAAAATTGGTTATACACTTAATTGTGCTGTCGGATGTCCCAACTCTATGATTAACGAGACGCATCACTTTCGTCTTATGGGAGATTTGGCATATCAAAAATATCAGACATTTGCTGCCGAAGAATGTTTATTAAGTGCCGGTGGTGTGTTATGTCCGCACCCCAATTGTGGCGCCGGAATTTTAATTGAAGAACCGGAACATTCAGAAACGGAACAAAAGTGTAATAAAATTACATGCGTATCGTGCAGTTATGTGTTTTGTCGTAACTGTCTTCAGGGGTATCATATCGGAGAGTGTATCGATGGGAATTTCATGGCACAATCTGATAATAGTAATGAGTATGGGAATATTGACTCGAGAAATGCTGATCAATCAAAATGGTACGATCAGATGAGCATTAATGCCATTAAAGGTACGACAAAACCGTGTCCGAAATGCCGAACTCCGACCGAAAGGGATGGCGGATGTATGCATATGGTATGTACGCGATCACAGTGCGGGTTCAATTGGTGTTGGGTTTGTCAAACCCAATGGAATAGAGAATGTATGGGAAATCATTGGTTCGGATGAGAATTTCCAAAATGAATTAAAACTCAAATGCTCATTAAAACATAACTATTGATGTGCCTTAAAAATGTAGATTATTTCATTATATTTCTGTTAAATATTTTAGTATTAATCATAATATACAAATTTTAATGCATAAATTATAAATTTTAATGCATTATTTTAATTGGAAATTAATAAAATTATTTAAAATGATTCATATTTAGTAACACTATTTCTTGATTTTCTCAGTCTCAGCGATCAGTTTCTTTCTCTTTTCGACGCGTCTAATTTCAGTCACATCTTTCTCGTGTTGCATCACCTCACCCCAAATCTGAAACTGTTCATCTTCAGGGGTATGATTCCGATACTGTAACATTAAGTCGAGTTTCTCATAGGGATTTAATGACATAACTCTTTTAAGATAAACGCCATCAGCGACATCCTCCATCTTTTCGATTCCTCTTAAATTTTCCCATTGTTTTTCCCATTTCTTTGTCCACGGCCATAACTTCATCTTCACTTTAAGTGGATTAACAGGTACGGGTTGACCCTGAGGATGGGGTTCGGGGGGCATATCAAATGGGAAATAACTGTACTCCGGAAGTGCGTCCCGCAAATACATGAGATGATCATCGACGCGTTTCTCAAGTCTGATGACCGTAATTTCTCTAATCGTAGGATTATAAAGATCATACCGAATCTCCACTCCCTGATGATCGATGACATTCCTTAACCTGAAATTGGCACGTGTACCCTGTCCCTGTCGTTCAATGCATATCCCCATGAATCGACTCAATTTCCCGGGTGCGTTCGGATCGGATATCGTAACGGACACAATTGACCCGACATAAAACTCGGGTATTTCAATGACGGTCCTCCGTTTGATCATATCCATTCGTTCCATTTTCTCGGACATTTTATTCCTCTGAAATATTTCGGGAGTCGGAAGGAATTCGGGATATTTAAATCTCATCTCTGCCATTTCAGGTGATAGTATTGTATCAGCGTATGTTTTCCTTCTTTCAGCAACGATAGGATCGGGTATCACTTCAGCCGGTAATTGTGTAAACGGTAAATGTGTACCGAAACGCGTCCGCCGCGGGAATCGTATCGTTTGAACATTTGTGGCTAATTTAATGATTAAAATTATTGTATTATTAAATTTTTTTAATTTAATTGACATACCATTGTTTACTGCCAAAAGATTGAGTGAGAGATTATGTGTTATTAATAATGAATTTATATAATTTAATGATTTCTTTGGCGATGGCAAAAACCACGTTTTTATTGATGCCATTTGTGAAGCGCATGCGCAGTGTTTATTGACATTATGATACTGTATTATGTTCAGTTCAATCATTGATTTTGATATACAAAAACTTTTGTAATGAAAATCTTTAATTATTTATTATTTATTTTATTTATTAATTTTTTATTAAAATATTAATATTAATATTTCATTTATCCGTTTGTCTTTCCGTATTCATTCTTAAAAAATTGATATCATTATTTTGTTGAAAATTATATTTTTAAAAATTTTATAGAATTTTATTGATTATATTTTCGAGTGTTAAACTCCTAAAAGTTTAATGTGAATAAATATGATACTATAGAAAGCAGATGATGCTAATGATTTATAATATGTCACTGAAACGATTTATAATGCCATAGAAATAGATATAACATTTGATAATGATACTCTCAAAACGCATTAACGTAAATGAATAGAGAATATTCGATAATTTTAAGTAAAGAAAAGTTTTTCAAATTACGATTCGTTTATGAGTCATGACAATGCTTATCTGTACATATGGCAATTGTTGGTAATAATGATGAGAGGAATAAACGAATTCAACACAAATACGTACAGTCATTTCATTATTACCATGTTTGCTTAATATAAGGAAAATATTAAAAAATAATAGAATTGATAAGGAAAAGATAAGGTTTTTCCATAGGGGCAAACATGGTAATATTGAAATGACTGTACAAAATACATACAAAATACATACAAAATACATACATACAAAATGATTAATTAAATAAGATAAACATTGAAATAAATAAAATCACAAAACTAATAAAAAGGAATGTGCGATACGAAAATATTTCCGCAAATTTTTAAAAGAATCATTTATATATGTTTTTTAATGCATAAAATCATTATCTATGTCATTATGTTTTATTCTTTAGACAAAGATATTAAAGATATTCACATTTACTATTTCATTATAATAATCGATAACTGTGTTCATAACAATCATATTGAAAACATAAAAGCATACCGCTCCTGAGGCAATGGCATTCATGTGTTATGTCATTAATTGACTAAAATAAACGGCTCATCTTTTCATTAAAATTTCATTGTTTTAACGGAAAATTTTTAACCCTAAACCCTTAAACATAATACTCCAAACGTTAGCAGTTTTGAAGTTACTTAAGTTAAACTTAATCTTCGAAACTCAATTCCAAAGTGAAAGTTTAGAATACTGAATGAGAGACTCTTTAAGCTGAACACATCAGTACATTGTGTGAGAGAAATCGGATTTCGGTTTTTCTTACCAAAAAAAGAGATTAGAATTTATACATCGTATTACAGTAGCAGAGTGTTACATAAAACAGGGTTTTTCGTTTCGTGATTATGGTTAACGAATTCTAAACATTTTTTAGAAATTCATTGATTCGTAAAATGTATGCTTTAGATGCATCTAAAAATATCACACGTGTATGTGTGTGTATATACGTGTATATACGTGTATATATGTGTATATACGTGTATATTATCAGAATGCGGAATGGAATTTGATTTTTAAAGGCGAACATCCGAACCCATACATTAGTTTTTTGCAGATCTGCACTTTGCGCAATGATGACCCTAAAGATATAAGGGAATTGTTGGAACACCCATCTCATGAATTTGCCATTACATTGCTTTAGTGTACTTTTGCCCGCAATAGAACTATTCATCATGTTGTCAACGAGCATCTTACATGCACTATTGTTGTTGGGCCTTTACCATCAGCAATGCACGCGCTTTTTTCGCACAAATGCATCATCACGCATGAATAGGAGGATATCACAGGCAAAATTCCATAATCATCTATTCTTATTATGGATCGTTTTATTTCGGGTTTTTTATTTCGGGTTTTACCATGTTTAATGTTCTTTTAAATTTAATAAAATTAATATAAATCAAATAGTTTTATAAAACCATTTCAAAATCAATATCCATTCCCATATAATAATAGAATTTGAAAATGTCACTCACGATTTGCATATATACCGTTTGATTATATTGCATGTCACATTTGTGGGCGGATTAAAGCCCAATGAATTTAAATGGAAATTTTTCCCAAAAATTAAATCGTATATCCTCAAAATTATCGATATTATCGATCGGGAAATATACCATATTATGGTTTGGAAATGGGATGGTAATGTTATCGCTGTAATTTACTGTAATTTACTGTAATTTACAATAATACAATCCTAAAATTACGAGTGCATTCAACTTTATGTGCGTTTCTGCATAACACATCAATGATAAACGGTACTTTAATTTGTAAAGAGCATTCGAGTATTAGAGTTGCATTAGAGTTATATTAGAGTTATCTTAATCCAAGCGAAAGATTTTTGTCGAAATGCACTGAAATCATGTAAATGGTGCCGCAAAATTCCAATTTATCTATTTATATCTGTTTCCATGTCTCAGTTATCCGCTCGGAAAATGCTTTTTCCTCAACGAACCAACGAATTCCATTACAAAACTACACAAAACTATAGAGTAGCCCTAAATAAAGTATCCCCATATTTACATCAAATGTTAATATGGGGGTGTTAATATGGGAATACTTAATTTAGAGCATTCCTATACACGCCGCAAATGACAATTTCCACTAAAACCAAAAGCTCTTTGCATATGTAATGTGATTCAATGAAAACATTAGATTAGACAATTTTTATTAATGGTAATGTTAAAATAATATTTAAATTGATAATTAAATTCCGTAGAAACGGATTATATTGTGATTCATGTAATTCAATATAACAAATATGAGTATAGTAAATATGATAATCAGAGACTTAGAAATTGTAATATGAGTCATTAGATGATCTAATACTATGTTAATATACAATAGAATGGGTGTTATGGATGAGGAATATTAAAGTTTCACAATGTAATGTAATATCAAAAGGAGAGATGCGGATGCATCATCATATAGTTGTAGTTACATTAGTATTTCATAAGTAAACATATGTGAGAGCCTATGTTTGGCGTAATTACGATACCATAGAAATTTAATGGTAAATACATGCTAATTTTTACAATATAAAAACAGAAAAATCTTTATATAAATATGGAAAATATTACGAATAATGCCCGGAAAGTTATGAATATGCTGCTACGGTCACCCTAATTGTGACTTTCTTTTAGACCATTTTCTCATGCAAATGACTCATAAGTTGAAAAATAAATAGGGTGACCGTAGCAATAAATAAATAGGGTGACCGTAGCAAAATATCCACAAGTTTCCGTGCTTTAATTACGAATTAAGCTAAAGAATAGAAAGGTTTACATATCTTATTAATTTCTTTGCCATTCTCTAAGACCTCTATTCTTTGTCATTCGGGTTCAGGTTGAGGTGCGTCATCACAATCGGACGCCGATTCTTTGTCAATGGAAGACTTTGCGCATGGGTTTGTATTCGGTGATTTATTCACTTCCAATTCTTCTCTTTGAGACACTTGAGACTCTTCTTCCATCGATTTTTCATCGGTTCGACTCCCTTCAAATGAAACGACGATTTCGTCTTTTCCTTTACTTTCTTTTTCTTCATTAATTTCCTCAATCGTCTGTAATCGATTCTGTTGAATATGATTGGAGCAGAGATTCTCCTTAAATGGTGAATTCTTAATTTTGATCTCTCTGCTGCCACAAATGATCTCATCCGGCGGAGTCTTACATTTGGAAAACTTTTTTAAGCACGGTTTTAACACAAAGAATAGAATGATGAGAGGAATTACGGTGATAATGAATATTTCGAAACTTTTGTCGCCATCCGCGGCCTGAAATGTCTCTTCTCTCGCTTTGTGTTCATTAACATTATTATTGGGTTGACATTGCGGAGTCTTTTCTTTCTCGTGATGAAAGGCGGCATCGCATTGACATGTTCCATTGGAACATACTGATGGATGAAAGCATTGTTCGTCTTTAGTACATGAATTACCATAAGTCTCTCTGTAATCGCATTCATGAGTTGTCCGGTTATACAAATAACTGGGACTGCATTTGCAGGCATTATCTTCGCAAACAGTATTGGCAGATCGTGTATCCGTGCGGCAGTCCCAGACATTGTAACACCAGCTTCCGATGGTTTTCTTTACGCATTCCTTTGTTTCCGACTCAAAGTGGTACCCAATTTTACAGCGACACGTACCGGAAGGCCAATTTTTTTGTATATGACCGAAGAAGGCACTTGGAATGTGATTATATTCTTCTCTATAATTGTAACATCCCGCGTTAGCGATGTGATTGCACTGAGCCGATGCCCAACATTTGTCGCCGATAAACTTTGTCTGAAGGCAAAACTCGCGTAATCGGATGGCATACGACGGTTTACATACGCATTTGTTGATTCGCGTGTCGCACTCCGACCCTTCTTCGTCAATGCATCCCCTATTGAAATCTTTAAAGTTACAATTGATACTATTAGCTTTTAGCGAATGGCAGTATACGCTATAAACAATAAATATAAGTGAAATGAGTGAATGACGCATTCCCATTGCATTGACAAAGAGCGTTCGAACGTGACTCTGTTTTCCACCCTTTTCCTAGTGAATTGGAACAATGAGATACATCCATGAAGCGAAACGAAATAGCATCGTAGAGATATCACATCATCGCAAAGTCAAGACACAACTGAAGTCAATACTGAAACACTGTCTCGAGACACTCTCCTCTCTCTTCTCTCTCTTTTCTCTCTCTCCTCTCTCTCTCCTCAGTCTCTCCTCTCTCCTCTCTCTCTCCTCTCTCGTTCTTCCCTCACTAGTTTCGAGCTTTAGGCGTTAGTCGCTAAGTATTGTACGGTATCGATTCGGGAGCTGCCGCTGCGCCATTCCAAACGACTCTCGTTTGAGTGTTATTCGAAGCACCATCACAATAAATTGAATGCATCACATAGCATCACATAGCATTAAGACAATTTTTTGGTTCCGAAACCAAAAGCTTATTACAGTCTAATCTAAACTTTTGGTCCATGAAACTAAAGCATGCGTATGCTTTCTTTAAAGTCCTGTTTTTTCAGGATCTTTTCACTTTTTCTAAACACAATATTAGCAGCGCTTTCATATTGAGATTTGTATATAATAAAATATTTACTGCATATTCAATGGTTTTTTTTCCAATACTTTATCATTGGTTTTTTTCTCACAGAACTATATCAGTGACTTTATTGTACGTTAATATAAAATCAATTTTCACAATAATATAGGGTATGAGTTCATTAAAAGATTAAAAGTTATACATTAAAGTGTAGATCATTGACGCGCGCATAATAAGTAATTCGGAAAAAATATTCAGAAATATTAAAAATTTGCGAATCGATCCGAACGAATCGATTCGCTGCTACTTTAAGCTAATGTTAAGAAAGTTTTTTTCAGGGTATGAAAAGGAAAACATGAAAATAATGGAATAATATGGAAGGTGTATATATATATACATATGTATATATATGTGTATACATATACTCTAATGTGATAATTGTTCGTAATGTGACAATTGTGTTATTAAAATACATTTTCTCATTATTAAGTGTAAATTACGTTTGGCATGTAAAAAGGTGTATATGTATATGTAGTTATACATTTCTGGTAATATTAATCGGTAATCACATTAAAAAATATAGGAAATGCATTTTGCTTATGAAAGGCGATTAATTATCTGCGTTTATTGTTGCCTCTTCATATGAGGGAGGGTCACGATCGATCGATTTCTGCGGGAAAAGAGCATCATACTGATAAGGATTATATTCGCAGTCATCAGATGATGGCGAATGTGAGTGTTCGGGTCTCAACTCATTAGGCATTGGGATGATGATTGACCTCACGGCATTCGATTCATCAAATGTACGATAAGCTGCAGATGCTCGTGATGATGATGCATTTGATGATGTCTGCGTTAATGGCCGATGCGATCCCATCGAAGAACTCCGTCGCCGCTTCAATCGCGAAGCACTCGATGGTCTCCTATCGCTGTATCGTCTCTCCGATTTTTCCGATTGTTTTTTCACACAGAGAAACATCATGAACAGAACAATAAAGATGAATCCTCCCGCTTTCACCGCAGTGTCCCATATTTTATTACTATCTGATGGCGGTTCTCCTGTTGCTGTACTTAATTGGCACTCATCTGTGTGCGCATTGCGGATATAATTTGTACGGCACTTACATTGTGATGTTTGAGAACAGTACAAATTGGATTGACATTCGTAATGTTTTGAGCAGTTTTGGTTATACCCGCGTTTTGCGACACACAATATATTATTAAAAAAATAATTTGCTTTACATTCGCATAAACCTCTTTGACATTGACTTTTCGGCACTGATTTTGTGCAATCATTATCCTTCAAACAGTGCATACCAAAGAATTGGAAAACGCATTGATTTTGCTCATAGCTATAGTCATATCCATTACCACACATACATCTGCCATTAGATACTCTTTCGGTTATTAAATTTGGATTCCGTGAGAATTCCAATTGATAATAATAGATATGATCATTACTGATGTGATCACCATCAATGCATTGTGCACCGAACGTACGACTGCACTGTTCATGGACAACACATTCCTCGTAAATACTTTTATAACTGAGACATTCTCCATTTTTCAATTGAATAGGATAGTGATGGTGACAGATACATTCATGTGAATTATGATCACAAATATTTGTTATCGGAAAACATCCCGTTTCATCATATTTGGAATAATCGCATTCAACAGAAAGGATCGTTTTGATTAACGAGAAAATAAATAACAGAAACAAAATGTTTAACATATCAAAATTAATTGACACATTAAAATTAATGGAATAATCTAATTATTGCATTTACTCACTCATAAAACTCAAGAGCGGTTAAATTATAACGGTATTTGCAAGAGAATTCTAATGGAAATGATCATATATGCATGCGCGATGTGTACTTAAATATAAGTGATTCCGATGGTGATTACATACGAAAGGTTTCGATAGTGTAACATAATTATTTTTAACATCTTATAACAAAAGCAAATAAATCTTTATTTGCGAAATATCATAGCAACAGAAACAGATATTAAATACACACAATAATGGCATATTACTGTATGTTTGTTATATATAAAATGTCAAAATATAAATCGATTTCGGGATGATACATCTAAAAGATAGTGTTACGCGACCTCTCAGTGAAGAACACAATTTATGTAACGATTTTGGACATACTAGAGTTTAGATAAGGGTTTTCGTGCTCATCTCGTGTATGGGAAAATAGGAATTTATAAAAATATTTCAGTATTTTTTTTTGTTCATTTCTAGTTTATTACAATTGAAATGTTTTTTCAATTTCCCTAAACACAAATATATCATTTTATTATAATAAAACTAAAAATACTAAAATAAATAAATGTATAAGAAATTTAAATTATTTCCGTATCAATATACTGATACATGTAATCCAATTATTGAGTAGGATTTTATTGTCATTCGATTGGGATTTACACTGTCGGAAGGTTTATAATGATAAAAAAAAGCTTTAATACGTGTGAACGCATTTTTTGTACACTCATATTCAAAAAACTATGTTTATCTGTGAGCAAAAAGTATTATTTTTTAATTTTTATCAATGAATTTTCTAAGTCATAAATTAAAATCGTAGGAATAGATAAGCATGGTTTTTTGAAAATGGGTGTACCTTCACTAGTATCACATATTAAAAATTTCTTTGACATTATAAACTGCTCCAAACTATAAGCGTAATGTCCTATGCCCTTCGATTACTATAAAGATGATCATAAAATCTATATATTTATATATATTAAATGAAATCACATATTTTTTTAAATAAATATTTAATGCAATATTTTTAAACATCGACAAATGGTTTCATACAAAAATATTCATAAACTTTCAGATATTAAATTTTCTATTAATTTTAATTTAAAACTCAATAATTAATGCTCTCATTCATTATCATCATCTGAATCGTCATTATCCAATTGTTCATAAATTTCTCCTGCAGTTTGTGTTTGTACAGTGATGACATTAGCATTGAGTAATTGGAAAGTGCCACTGTTTTGGTTTTCGGCATTTTTATTCGCATATCCAATATATGAATAATCTTTGGCATTTGGGAGTTCACTGACAGCACAAACCTCGAGTCCACTCCTATCGTGGCGAATGCTTTTCACGTCTCTCCATTCTTTGGTGATATCATTATACTTTTCGACGACACATATTGGAGTATGACCTTTAGAATTATGATAAAAGTTCAGTCATAAAAGTTTATTTCGATTAAATAATTACTTAAATCATAATTACCATTATAACCCCCAATAACATAGAGTTCATCTTCGAGTACACACGCAGAGAATGTACTTCTTCGTGATCTCATATCTGCCACCGGTTCCCATATTTGTTCCACGAAATCATATCGTTCAACGCTCTGCATTCTGTTAAATTAGAAATTTTAATTACAATTATTAATTACAAATAAATATTCGTTATAATACTTAACCGTTCAAATCCATTATTCCCTCCGATAGCATAGAGTGAACCGTTATAATTAACAAACCCGAGACTCGTGCGGGGAAATACCATCGGCTGTATCAATGTCCACGTTTTATCAATCGGATTATACATTTCCACAGTATTCTCAATGATTTGATCATTGAGTCCACCGGCGATATAAACTCTATTATTATAAACTGTTGCTGATGCGTCACTTCGCGAAATGTGCATATTTTCGATCATTTCCCATTGATTCAAAATGGGATCATACTTCTCACATGTTTTGACACGCTCAACACCATTATGACCTCCCATTGCATAAATTATACCATCGATTGAAACAGTACTTACATAACATCGATTCTCATACATATTTGCGCATACATTCCATTCCTTTGTAATCGGATTAAAGGATTGTACAGTGTTTAGGATTTCGGTTCCGTTCGTACCGCCGATGATATAAATGATCCCATTGATTACCTTTAAATTCACTATTTATATATTAATTGATATTTATAATAATTATTATTATTAACCTCAATTCCATGATACGCTCGTGGATAGTGATGTACAATTTTTGAATCGAACCATCGATTAGTACGGACATCATAAGTCTCTATAAGGGTAGTCGGGACCCCCTCCTGCCATCCCCCAACGGCAAAGAGTGTTGTGTACGGCACGCGCGGACGGACGCTCTTTGACAAACCAATCGGTACACAATAACCATCTTTTCCTGTATTAAGTAAAATTAGTTTATAATTAAATCTATAGTTAAACGTACGATTCAATTGATGATATTCGTCAATATATTTCTGTATCATCCTTTTTGAAGTATCATCACTTTTGATGAGAGAATCGCTAAGAATTGTATCGGTGAGAAAATCATATTCAATTCGACCGAATCTCAGATATGAAATCAGTTCTTTTAGATAATTTATTCGTGAATTTATGTCGAAGTTACACCATTGCTTAATCACTGACCAAATAATTTTCTCATCTTTAATGTTCAGATTATCACAATCGATGAGTCCAATTATTTCCGATAACGGAAGTAATGATAATTGAATACCCTTATCAATAATCTAAAATAAAAAATAAATTTTTAAGTATCATCATTTACACTTATGATTTTTAATATAGACACGGGTATGGGCGCCGCCATAT
>LBFL01015800.1:0-14407 GCA_000988845.1 Hypochthonius rufulus
ATATTACACTTTCTCATTACAGTGAGTCGTTAGTTAAATAAATTTATTACATTAATTTAAAGAATATTAATTCATAGCATATGATGCAATTACGAGAGTTGAAATCCCATCATGCACTAAAGAACCGTGCGTAATCAAAAAGGGTGAACCATTATTAGCTAGGATCACATTTAAAGCCGGTGAGTCTATTATAAATTTTAATATTCAAATGTAATTGCAAAATATTTTTTAAAATCTCATAGCGTTGTACAGTCAATCAATAATAGCATGCTTATTTATAAAAAACTATATTTTTTTAATGTCAATTCTATTATTTTTTAAATGTTTTTCTTATATTAAGCAAACATGGTAATATTGAAATATTTGTTTGCAATCATTTTATCATTTTATTGATAATAAACGAGTTCTGTTACCTCATACTGTAACAACCCTATGAGTACACTGTAATGAAAGTTCATTGTAATTATTATAACTTTTATTTCAGAATATAAAGATGCACAATATTTGAATAAAACCACAAATGATGCTTCCGTTAGAATTTCCACCGATTATTACAACAATAGGTATGTTTATTACGCAACAGAAGTAAATAGTTTATGCGACAGTGGAATGGTTCAGTGTCCAATTGTTAAAGGAAACGAATATACTATTGATGTTAATATGTATTTACCACCCGATAGTGAAGGACATCATAATCCAATGAATAATCCGGTATAAAAATAAAAATTAATATTTTATTTAATTAATTTTAATGCTTATATACAGGGTGTTCGTGGATTCAGTTTTCAAATAATATTATTCTGGGGAAACGCTCAGAGTGCTAATGGAACTGTTGCGGCACATGAAAATGCACTATTAAATCTTCAAAATAATTAAAATTAAATAATCATTTATTTCACTAGAGTTGTAAAAAATAAAATCTTTTTTATTTTTAATTATATATTACCTAAATTATTTAATGCAAAATGTGTCCTAAGTGAGTTCGAATTTATTTTGCTAGAGTTTTACAAATATTATTGTTTTTTAAATCAAAAATTTTATTAAATAATTTTAGACTTTACATTGAAAGTTATTATTATCCACTAATAGTATTCTATTAGTGGATAATTAAAAAATATTATAAATTATACAGGAATATTAATTTAAAAATATTTTAATTATGACTTTAAAATTGAAACGTCTAACATTTTGAAAGTTTTTGATTATTATTTATAACGGTTGATCTATAATGGTTGATTTTTATTTATAACAATTAAAAAATTACTGATTTTTTTGCAGCCATCCGCACTCATCTGCAGTTTTCCAGTTATTCTGTGGTCTTCTATGACCACCATGGTGTACAACGCGGCCACCCTGTCTTGTGGAAAAACTTCCTTGACTTCCAAAACTAATGGGACGGGCAATACCTATGGGTCTACGGATACCAATAATTTCACATGCGCGTTCCTGAACATTATCTTCTCTTGTATTAAAGCGCATACAAAGTGAGTTCGAATTTATTTTGTCATTGTTTTATAAATATTATAGTTTTTAAAACTAAAAATTTTATTACATAATTTTAGATTAAATATTGAAAGTTATTCTATTAATGGACAATTTAAAAATATTAAAAATTATTTGGAAATATTAATTAAAAAATATTTTAGTTATGACATTAAAATTGAAACGTCCGTTAAACATTTTAAATGTTTCTTTTAAATCGGAAATTTCCTTCAAAAAATTTACCAAAAGTGTCAACACCCTTTTGAATCAATTCTCTAAATTCATTTGCACCGTTCTTAAGGATATCGGATAAATCATTAAAACCCTTAACTTCAAAAGTACTGATTTGACCGGAACGACGGAACTGTTCACCGCCACCGCACGCTCTAACAAATGCAGGAGCATCGGCCCGAAGAGCATCTGATAACTTATCTAATTCATCAGCGAAGAAAAATCCTTCATTTTTGAACTGATTGAATGCTCTAAATGCCGCGTCATCGAATTCCGCCTTAGATCGGAATTTTCCAGATTCACCATTAAAAAAGTTAAAGAAATTATTTGAAATCCTCTGAAATCGATTGGTGATCTGTTGGAAGGCGAATGTCGATTTTTCTAAATCTCTCCTAAATTTATGATCTTCCGTATGATGAAAAAATTGTGCTGACCTCTGACCTCCGATAAAACCTGACGCTACATTGGACAACCCTGCCACTGTTGTGCTAAAACCTGCCCCCACTTGTTTTGCGATTTCAGTTGCGACGGAACCGAATTGTTTCGCGAATTCTGATAAAAATGCGAATCGTCTTTGCGTTTCAGCGTCGAATTCCGCTGAACGAATTCCTTAGAAAATATTAATGATTATTTATTTAATTAAATGAAAATTTTTTAAATTATTAAAATACTAATTTATTTTAATTGAAATATAAATAAATCATAATTAATCAACATTATTCTTACCAAAATTAAACAGATTAATAAATCCATTGGCGATACCGGAGATTGAATTTGCAAATGCATTGATTCCGGTGGAAATCGCAGTCTGTGCATTCTTAAGTGCCCCGACTCCGGCATCGACGAGACCCCCGACATTAAACCCGACCGATTGTCTCTTCTCCAATTGATGTTCGCAGAGAACACCTGAAATAAGTACCAAAGTCAAGCATAACACACGAAACATTTTTATGATTATATTTAAATCACAATTCGATTCAAATGTTGAATGAGGATCGTACCAAATTTTGTTGTGCCTTTTATAGTAATTTTATACAAAATAAAAATGTTTTTTCAAATTGTATTTTCTGAATGAACATATGCAACTCAATCATTCTTTTATTTAATTAACGGAATTATTGCAATAAAATAATATAATTGACATATGAATGTTAAAAACATGTGTTGTTTTTTGAATTACGAGTAATTAATTAATAAATTAATAGAAAACGAACGATGTGATTATTGAATACATACATATACATTGTATATTTTTCTGATACAATTTTTAATATACTTTATTAAATAAGATAAAATTGAAAAAATGAGTGAAAATTTCTTATTTGTAATTTAAAATCTTTTCTAAATTTAATGTAATTAAATTACAAAGTTTTGAGCATATTTATTAATGTCTGACCACTTATGTAACACTCTTTTATTTGCAATGATATGATTTTGCAAATATAATGAGGTTTTATTGTACTTTCATTATTTCTTATTATTTGACTGATCATAGGACATTTTATAGTCATAGTTCAACATGTATTATAATACATAATACATATTCACGTCTTTTTGTCGTATATTCATTGTATAGTTTATGCCAATGAATCAATGAGTTAAATTTAATAATTCAATTATTTACAATTATGTACTTATAACAGTGTTTTCAAATTTAATTATTATATCGTAGATTTAAATTCAAACAAAATTTATTAAGATATTCACGTATTAATAATATCCGGAAATAAGTTTTATTATTAATATGAATGCAATAATTTTGTTTAAAAATGAATGAAATTTAAAAATTATTTTTACTGAATAAATCATTAATGATTTGAATTTTAAATTTTTGAAATCGTTTTATTAAATTTGAGAAAAGTTCTCTGATATATAAAAATAGTTTATCAAGTGATGCGTCTACAGTGTGCTGACTTATAATAGAATCTCCTTTATTGGTAATCGGTTTCCACAATCCTATCACTTTTCTGGTATTATCATCTTTAAGTCCGCGCTGCAAAATTGCCAATAGTGTATCATTATGTGAAATTCACGGTAAGAATATATGAAAATTAAATAGAATTATAAATCAAATTTTAAAGTTACAACAAATATTTGATAAACAAAATGCTACATCAATACGTATGATATACCAATATGTTCCTATGCCATTATTTCACCCAAATTTGAAATGCAAAACAATAAATTGACATAAATTTATAGTAAAATGTAATTTTTAATAATTTAAAATCATACACCGACGGTTTACAAAAATATTTCGTGTCATTTCCTGAGACGGTATTTGTTCCTAATATTAAATCAGGAGTATACTCATTGTGTGTGAATCGCAACACCTGATGACGGCCGACATCAGTAACACAAACATTGTTTTTATGATCGACCTTAATAATTACGGAATTATTCCGTGTGAAATGTTAATGCTTAATAATTATAATAATAATAATAATAATTAATAATATGTAATTATTAGGGCATCTCAATTAATGGAAAAATTTTTATAAAATTAAGCTCTCTATAATGAAAAATAAGCATTTTTAGGCAAATTTATTAAAAATTACGAAATTGACAATAGATTTCATTATGATATTCATTTTCATTACAAAATAAGTGCATTTAGAGATTATTGAATGAAAAAGTCTCAAATTTTAGTTAAAATTAACAAATTTTCCAAAATACTCGAATGAAGAAATATCAGCAAAAAATAATCGGTAATTTTAAAGTTTACTTTTTGCAGTTTAATATTTTATTTACGATTTTCAATTAACGTGTGCCTGTATTTTCGTCGGTCAATCAATTAAAATTAAATATAATAAAATTAACTTTTTCCGATTAAAAAATGTAAATATTGGCACTTTTGAAATCATTTTTGAATTATGTGCCATTTAAACACGAAATTCAAAATTAAGTATTTTTATGGAAATAAACGAAAAATAAGCAAAAATAAGCATTTAAATATGTGTCCATTCTTCATGTAATGGTCAGATTCGGACACATCCGAAGTTTCGCAGTGATATCTCATAGAGAAAAAACATGCATTTCCATACTTTGAGATGCCTTAGTAATTATTAATTAACTCATAAATTAGTACCCAATGTTTTATCAGCCCTCCATTGTTCATGTTAAATTTAGAAATTTTATCAGATGAAACAATAGTTTAATCACAGGTTTTCCATCAGCACTAAATCAATATAAAAATTTTTGCATTTACGTATTTATTTACTTAATGATTGATTTATTCTCCTCTGATTTTATATTTATTTTTGTTTTAATAATTAAGTTTATTAATTTATTTCTATTATTTATCTTTAATATCATTAAATAATCAGTAATTTATCATTTATTTCATGGGTTTTAAAATGTGAAGACTCTTATCCTTGAATAAACATACAGAGAGATATGAATTCGATAATACATTGATTTGGACATTTAATATAATTGAAACGGAAGTTTTGTTCGTAAATTTTTGCATCATTATTAAATAAAACCAGAGTTGCCAATTCTTAAACTTTCAATAGACCAGATAGACATTTAGAGTCGCAAATTTTGTAAAATTCTTTTTGTATCAGATATGCCAAAATATATCAATTGTAAAATTGTTCAATTCAAAGATTGTATAATTATTAATATTGTGAAAAATTTAGATGATGTACAAACACCACAGAATGACATAATTAGTTTTACAAAATACAGTAGTGATAATGATTTAATATTAAACTCACAGAAAACAGAACACTTAAGAATATCTCTAAAATTTAATAAATTACCAAATTATTATATTAGCGGTGATGAAATTAAAATTGTGACTAAACACAAACATTTAAGTGTTGTGTATGATACAAAAATGTTATTTAATTCACACACCTATTATATTGTTAAAAAAAATTGTTAAGTAAATTTAATATGCTTAAAGTTTTGTGTAAAAAGGTTAACGCTGAAACATTTTTAAAATTGTATAAAATTTATGTGATGCCGATTATTGAGAACTCTAATTTGTGTTACACACCTAATATCACGCAATATGATAGGATTGAAAAGATTCAGAAACGCATCACAAAATTTATTGCATTTAAAATTAATTGTAATCATTTAAACTATGAACAGACTTCAATTGTTTAAATTAGAAACTTTAAGAAAAAGACGCGAAAAGCAAATTTTGAAAATTATATTTTTATTTAAAACTAAACCCTCACATTTACCGAAATTTTGGGATAATCAAATAATATTCTAAGATACTCGTAACTGTACTTTAATTGAAACTAAACGTAAACGAAATGTAATTGTTTGATAAATATTTTTTTAAATAATGCTGCTCATTTGTTCAATAAATTATCTAGATATTCATAATGAAAATTGTTTTTCTAAATTTAATTCATTGTAATTCATTTTAATTTATTATTATTTAACATATTCGATGTATTTGAGGCTCAACTTTTTGAGTTTCTTCTTTAGAAAACGAATAAAAAATTTATTATTATTATTATTTAAATCTTTAGACAGATCTACACGTTTTCATATTATCAATACAATTAAATGCTTATTTATAGTTTTAAAAATATTTATTTGAATATACAATATTCAAAATATACAAAATTCATAAACGTTATTAATAACAATTACAAAACTATATATGCAAAGGAATTGCATATTAAAATATAACTTTATTTTAGTTTATTTTAGTTTTAAAAGTATCACTTTTTATATTTTGTGAAATTTTAGACTAAAGTGGACATTCGATTCAATTAAAAGATTTCACAGACAATAAATTACAATCAAAAAATGGAAAAAATATATACTCATGGAAAAAGTCATTGCAAAAGCTTCTTTTGCAAAACTGAGTGCATCCGCATTGACATGGCAAATGTCTCTGCACGAATGGCAAAAGTCAATGAATTTTGTTGTATTTTAATGTTCATATGGATGTTTTGCATCTAGGGTGACCAACCGTCCAGGAATTGGGGTGTCGTATCCAGTGTCCAAGACAGACCTCTTCCTGGACGCAATGTCCAGGAATTGAGAAATATTAAAAAATATTGAAAATAAATTAAATTTTACTGACTATTAGGTAATAATCTTGTTAATTTATATATTTATAACTGACATATGCTAGATGATCATTACTTTTTCTTACTAATAAGTTATTAGTAATAACTAAAGGACGGAATTTCATTTAAATAAATATGTCTCAAATTATGTCAGATCGTGAAAATAAGTTAATAGTGCCCGAATCATGTAAAAATATAATGTTTGGGGGCATTTGTACTTAAATATATTTAAATATTTTTAGGGTCCGTAAATATATCTAAATATTTTAACGTTTATAAATATTTTTAAATATATTCAATTTTTAAGCGAAAAATAAAGCATTTTTCTTATAATAATTGGCAAAATTAAGAAATTACATAATAATGTACGCAACAGAGTACTGTCAATAATAAAGTGAATTATGAAGTCGTCCTAGTATAGTTTTTGATGAAATTGTTACTCTTCCCTAAAATTTTAGCAAAATTGCCAGTTTTAGTTGACAAAAATATGATTTGCACCCCCTTGAGAAAAAATAAAAAATAAATTAAAATATAAAAATTGCTATAAATAAATATATATAAATATTTTCAGCTTTATCTTAAATATATTTTTATGTTTTTCATACATATATTCGCCCTTTAGTAATAACTTATATTTTTTAAAATCATTTTTTTGAAAAAATATATTATCTTTATGATGAAATCCAATGAATTTTTGAATGTCCAGGAAATGTCTAGGAATATGTATATATCTATAGTAAAATATCCAGGAATAAACACAAAGGAGTTGGTCACTTTATTTGCATCCCGATGAAAGTTGTATATACAGTCCTGTATACTCCGAACAATTAGGCTATTGTTAGAGTTGATCACCCTATATAATATGTGATAATTATTTTAAGTATAAAAACACTCGATAAATTGTGATAAAATATGATATAAATACTTTGAGTTTATTGGAAACCTCCTAAATTATGGAAGTAATGAAAATATTAATTTTTCTTGTAGTTTCGTATAGTATTTTAGTAGGTAAGTTAAATTAATTAAAAAATTATTTTATACTTTTAAAACTAAATTATACAATTTAATAAATTTCCATAAATAATTAATGCATATGCAAATATGTATTTACACATATATTAAACATTAATCAAAATATACAAATAAATACAATTGCATTTATGCGCATTCAATTTTCCCGATATATGCTGTCTCATGATTGAGACGGTAATAGAAATGATCATAACCAAATTATTTGTGGTAATAACACATGAATGGTGACAGAATAAGATTACAGTGAAATTAACTTTATTATTATCATTATGAATATGCACATAAAAACGATAGCATAAAATAAAAATATGTCATAAAATAGATAAACATATGCGAACATTTAAGTTTGAAGTGTATGATTTGTTAGAGAAAAAATGAATGTGAATATAAAATTAGAGTGTTTAAAGTGTATTATTTTATAAATGTCTGAATAATTCGTAACGAAAATTTAGTGCATTTTGTTGCGATAGCGACAAATTGATTCGAATTGAAAATTTAATACTGTTTCAACTGCCATTGCATTACATAAACTTAATTTTGAATTGATTTTAAATTTTTTATTTCTGAACTTTACAATTAAATATTTAAAATTAATCGATTATCTGTAACAATCACATTTCAAATTATTAAATTTAAATTGAATTTTTTTTAATATTACAGGTGATGGTGCAGATCCGCCAAAATGTGATCCAAAAAAAGGTCAAATCGATGATGGACGTGGAAAATGCGTGTGTAATAAAGTGAAGCATTTTGTTGAAGATATCGAAGGAAATTGTGTCTGTTATTCTATAGCAGGATTTGTAAAAGAAGGGGATGAGAATTGTGTGTGCGATAAATCATTACATTTAATTGAAAATAATAGAAAATGTAACTGCGATACAAAAGCGGGGTTTAAGCGTAGACCAAACAAATATAAACTCGAGTGCGTATGTGATAATGACAGACATTTTATTAAAAGAGACAATCGTTGCATCTGTGACCCGATGTTAAATTTAATTTATGACGGAAATGGAAATTGTGTATGCGATGATAAAAATGGGTTTATAAATGTTAATGATAAATGCATATGTAATAAAGAAAAAAAGTTTAAATATGAGAATGGAAAATGTATTTGTGACAGTAATGATCTCGTTTATGATGGGAATGGAAATTGCAAATGTGATACATTAAAAGGTTTAGCAGAGGATGATAAACATAAATGTGTTTGTAATGCAAAAGTTCATTATGTTAACGACAATAAAGGAAATTGTATATGTAATCCTAAATTACATTTTGTACCCGATGGACACGGTTCGTGCGGATGTAATAAAAAGTTAGGGCAAATACTTGATAATGAAACGAATAAATGTGTATGTAATTATAAAGAACATTTCATCGATGATGGTCACGGCGGTTGCATGTGTAATGAGCATCTTTCAGTAAAAAATTATGGTAATGGTAAATGTGAATGCGATTCGGATAAAAATCTAATTGACTTCGATGGTAAATGCATTTGTGACTTTTCCAATGGGTATATTATTAATGAAAATAATAGATGCGTTTGTAATAAAGAAAAGAAATTTGTGTTAAATCGTGGAAAATGTGAATGCGATATTTCATTAGGACTGATTAATGACGGAAATGGAAATTGTTTATGTAATAAAAAGAAAAAACTTAAAGAGAGCGGAGGGAAATGTGTTTGCTATGGGATTGGAATAGTTAATAATGGTCATGGTGATTGTATTTGCGATCACGCGAAACACTTTATTGCTAAAAATGGTGAATGTGTATGTAAAGAAAATATGATAATCAACGAAATTAAGGGAGTATGTGAATGCGACTATAGTAAACATGTAGTGACGGATGAGAAAGGGTTATGCGTGTGTATGCCTCCACGGAAATTCAATCACAATAATGAATGTAAATGTGATTACGATAATGGATATATCGACGGTTCTGACAATAAATTCTGCGAATGCAATGCGAACGAAGATTTTATTTCTGATGAAAGAGGGTATTGCATGTGTAATTACTTAAAGGGAAAGACAAGTAATGGGAAAGGCAAATGTGTTTGTGACATATCTAAATATTGGACGAATAATACAGCACGGCCCGGCTTTTGTATGTGTGATGCGACACTCGGACGGACTGATAAATCTAATGGTATTGGTTATGATTGTGTCTGTAATGAACACAAAAATTTTGTAAAAGATGGTGATGCTAAATGTAAATGTAAAGACGGATATTCTAATCAAAAAGATAAGACTAAATGTGTAATAATGTAATGATAATTATATTATAAAAGAGACACTATTGATGTATTAATTAAATAAAAAACACGTATGAGATAAACATTATTTTTGAATTTAATATTAAGAAAATTTATTAAAATCAAAATGCATTTTTCTTCATTTTAAATATTTTTTTCGAAAATTACTGCTGAACATAACGATGTTGATTATTATGATATGCGACCCGATTTATGTTTTATGGACAATTAGTGTGACACCTCCAGGATTATTTTCCACATTTTACTCATTTTAATGTCGTCTTCAGTCAAAGAAAATCATCTCATAATATCAAAAATCTAAAAAATATGAAAAATTTTTGTAGAAATTATTAATGATTTCCCTTCAGATATTAGATATGATTATTCTTTGAAGAGTTATAAGTAAAATTGATAATTAAATTTTTAAATTATGGGTTTACACATGTTTGTATAATCCTTTTTAATGAAGAAAATAAAATTAATATTATTATTATATTAAAATTAACTCAAAGGTTAAAATATAATCCAATGAATTTTAATTTATTATTATTTTCTATTTATGTGTATAGTTATTTGTTTGTACAAATCTTACTGTACCAAAATTAAAAAACAGTTATTTTTGTGTTTATTTAAGTTATTTTATAATTAATTTATTTCTTTTAAAATTTAATGTTTTAAAAAATAGCACATTTTATAATAATTTTCAAAACTGCAAAATGCATTCAAAATTAATGGATAATACTTTTAATATTTAAATTTAAATTAATTTATATTAAATCATTTTAACTTTTTTCTTTAATATTATAAAATACTCAGTAATTTATCATGTATTTAGTGGTTTTTAAAATGTCAACATTATTATCCTTGAATAGTGATACAAAAAAAATTTAAATAATAAAATATTGATTTGAATATTTATTATAATTAAAACAAAAGTTTTGTTCATTTATTTTTCATCATTATAGACTACAACTAAAAGTTGCCAACTACAAAACTCCAGACAGACATTTACAGTTCACCATCGACATTTACGCTCGGAAATCTATAGGCAGATCTAAATTTTTTCAATTAATTAATATAACAATAATTTTTAAATAATACTATTTTCAATATTTTAGACATTTTAAAATTCGAAACTTTTAAATATATTATAATAAAATTTATTTAATAAACATCATCAATTACAAAACTATATATGCTTAAGAATTCGATATTAAAATAGAATTTTATTAAATATTTATGTATTTATATGAATATTTTGCGTCTTGATTAAAGTTCTATCTGTACTTATAACGATTAAATTTCGTTTGGATAGTTGGTCACCCTAATTAATATGTAATTTTTTCAAATATCAAAACACTACATAAATTGAGGTAAAAAATATATAAATTCTTTCAGTTTATTGAAAATCTTTATAATTATGAACGGAATTAAAATATTTATTTTGTAGTTTCGTATAGCATTTCAATAGATTAAATCAATTGTTTTATACTTTTCAAATTAATTAAACTTTATTAAAACTATTTAATATAGGACTATCCATTGATAAGAAAAATTATGTTTAAAATTAAAATTAATGCGGTTAATATGCAATATTCTCCGCCCCGAACAAACTAATTTCAGGAAAATTTATTTTGATTTTCTTATTCATGGATAGTCCTTTCCATAAATAATTAATGCATAAGCATTTTATAGATATTACAAAAATGTATTTACATGTATACAGTGTAACCTCTATAATTTGACACTCCCTAATTTGACGACCTCTCTAAATTGACCTAATGTGTCATTCCAATATTAAGGATAAATGCTAATTGATGAATACTCAAAAATTCTCTAATTTCACAATTGTATATTTTCACCAAAATGTTTGAGCCCATTCAGGTGAAATTATAGAGGTTACACTGTGTTGAACTTATAAATCAAACATATAAATAAATACAATTTTCAATAATACGCAATCAATTTTTCCAATACAACTGTCATGTGGTAGTGACGGTAATAGAAATAATAATTTAATTATTTATGGTAATAGCAAATGAATGGACATAAAATGAGATTAACAATAAATTTAATTTTATCATAATAATTAAAATATACACATTTAAGAATATGCACATTTAAACGGTAGTAAATTGCGGAATTAAAAGATATGAGGACAATAAAGTTTGAAGTTGTGTACCTTGAGAGTGATCAAATCTTGGCTTCCATTCTATTCCAAAGGAACATTTTAATGGCTATTTCAATCTATTCCACTACTTAATAAATACCGAATAGAAATTCAACGGAATTCTATTTTGGAACATTAGTTTAAAGTATGATTTGTTAGAGTAAAGAAGTAAATGTGCATATAAAAATATAAGGTGTTTATAGTTATTGAAGGGTTGGGGTATACACGGATGTATAAGGATGAGATGATTTTCAATTGTCCGCGAAAAAACAAGCACTTTGAGGGAGGTGATACAATTAATTATGTCCTTTTTTTTAAAAAAAAGGGGTTTTAAAGAGGGCATAAATAATTAGATATCACATAAATGAATAGAATAAGCATAATACAATAGTAAATTAAGTATTTTACTATTAAAAAAAATTTTCATAGTACATTTAAATCCCTCTAACGTGACCATATTGCGGCGGAAATTTTTGTTTAGGATAATGAGAATTTTATTTTAGAGAAGTTGAAATAAAGGTTTATTACTTGTGCCTAGTAATTTGTTAACGTTAGAACAGCTATTTATATTATTCGAGTCTAAGAATTTGTTAATACTTTTAATAGTATGATGAATATAATATAATTAAATGTTATTTATCACAATTTAAATTAAATAATCACAAAATTCGAAATTAAATATTTGATGTTTACACATTGAAATACAATAATGGAATAGAATGGAATGCGCGTTATTATTGAATTCAAACATATCCATTGGCGTGTTTTACTATAGCAACAGTTACTTTTGGGAACTGTGTATATCCCAACCCTTCAATATTTATAGTGTATTAAAAATTTATTGTTTCAAAAGTGTCTGGGAAATGTTTTACAGAAATATAGCGAATCTTGTGGTTATAGCTTAGAATTGATTCGAATCGTAAATTAAATTACTTGTTCAAGTGCCTAAGAATAACATAATTGATTTACTTTTAATTTTATGATATAACATTACAATTTATTAAATATTTTTAATTAATTTATTATCTTCAAAATAATCACATTTCAATTTATTAATTTATTGAATTTATAGGTGATGCTGCAGAATCACAGAAATGTGATCCAAAGAAAGGAAGAATCTATAATGAACATGGCAAATATGTATGTAATGAGAAAATGCTTAAAGAAGAAAATGGAAAATGTGTTTGTAATGGCAATAGTCACGTTAATGATGGGAATGGAAATTGCAAATGTGATGCATCAAAAGGTTTAATTGAAGATAAAAATCATAACTGTGTTTGTAATGAAACATTTGGGCAAATATTTAATAATAAAACCAATAAATGCACGTGTAATTTTGAAGGACATTTCGTCGAAAGTGATCATGGCGGTTGTGACTGTAATGAACATTTGTTGTTTAAAAATATCAATGGTAAATGTATTTGTAATCAAGATAAAAATTTGATTAATCAAGGAAATGGTCAATGCGGGTGTGACGCCCCCAATGGGTTTACCATTGATACAAATATTACATGCGTTTGCAATACATATAAAAATTTTACAAAAAATAAAGAAAAGTGTGTATGCGATGCTAAATTGGGATTGATTAATAACGGAAAAGGAAATTATATTTGTAATGAGAAGAAAAAACTTAAAGAAATCGAAGGAAAATGTGTATGCGATAGTGACAAATATGTATTGGCAAATGCTTATAACAAATGAGTGTGTTCATTCACGGATTTTGGATGAAAAAACACAGGAATGTAAATGTAATTTCGACAATGGATATATCGATAGTCCTGACAAAAACGCGAATGTAATGTGAACGAAGATTTTTTTCTGATTGAAAATGGGGTTTGTTTTATGCGATTATTTAAAGGGAAGGATAAGTAATAAAAAAGACAAATGTATTTGTGATGAAACTAAAAATTTTATTAATAATACAGCAAAACCCGGATTTTGTATATCTGATGCGATGGACGGATTATCAAATATAAAGGTTATTATGAGTGTGGACATAAAGAAAAAAATTTTGAAGAAATAGTAGATGAAAATTATGAAAAATATTGTACATGTAAAGCCGGATATCATTATCAAATGAATCATACTAAATGCGTAAATAAGTAAATGAGCATTACAATTTGTAATTTACAAAGGAAAAAGGGAAACTTTTTACAGTCGGTAACAATTGAATGAATCATCTTCACTAATGAATGAATCCTG
>LBFL01015827.1:730-14847 GCA_000988845.1 Hypochthonius rufulus
GGGGGGGGGGGGTTCACGTTAGAGGGGTTTATGTGTATTAAATGTAATAAACGAATTGTAACTTACAATACGCGGTATGATGTTTAATGTAATATTAATTAATTTTTCATAACATATTCAGAGACTATTGCATTTGCACAGCATTTTTACATAGAATAATGTCACGAAATATAAAATTGCGTAAAAAGAATTTTATATCAATACAAATGTCTTTTACATGTGTCTTTTCACCGCCTAAAGATATAAAAAACTATTGTATATTGACACAGTGCACCGCAGTACATTGTATTGACATTCATTGACGACACTTAATAGTGATGACTCATTATTGATAATTATAATTCTAAAGGCATCACAATAAGTCTAATAAATGCCGCGTGACTGTACTGTGACCCGAAATATATAAAATTAAAAAAATTCATTTTAAAAGCATTATTTTGCATTGCAATTGCCAGTGATGTGTTAATTGATGAATTAGCAAATAATACTTTTTAATAATACTTATACTTTTGACAGATTAGTTATTGTATAATCTATAACTTTATGCAATTAAAATACAATTGTGCAATTAAATAATGATAAAAATGTATTTATTTTGAACTGAAAAACCGGTACATCAAATATATTGCATTAATTATGTAATTATCCTGAAATTATGTAATAGAAATATCTATTGCATCTTAATATTGAATAATAATAATTTGTTTTATTTAACAGTATTACGGAAAAATAAAAAATTATAAATTTTTTTTTATAACGTATCAATTATATTGATAAATGCAAATCAACGAATTATAAAAATGAGTTTATGACTTGTTTAATCCCAATCCTCTTCATTCGTTGTCGGGAGATCCTATAAATAATCATATAAATGGTCAATTAATTCATTAACGCAATTAAAATTAATAATTACCTTTCGAATGTCAGTGCTGCCGAAATCTCCGCCATCGAAATCCCCACCGAAAGAAGCACCGCCACTTGCGATGTCCGATAACCATTCCGGGACTGTCTGATCCGATTCGGACAATACTTTGACTAATGATGAGACAATAGCCATGTCCTGACTATTGTTGGGGTCGAAAAAACTCGTCGCTTTTCCGAGATTCCCGACACGTCCGGTACGCCCAATGCGATGGACATACTCATCCACTTCTTTCGGCAGATCATAATTAATCACATGTTTAACGTCTTTAATATCTAAACCGCGTGCGGCAACAGCTGTAGCCACAAGTACCGGCATTTTTCCGGTACGGAAATCCAAAAGCGCCTCTTCGCGTTGCTTCTGAAACCGATCGCCGTGTATTGAAGTGGATTTGAGTTTACTCTGAGACAAAAACGATGCGAGAAAATCTGCGGTTTTCTTTTTTTCGACGAATATCAAAGTACGATCATTCTCATCATGCGCATTCAAAACCTCCATGAGTTTGGCCCGTTTCTGTTTACCATCGACTTGAATGAACTTCTGTTCGACATCGGAATTCGCCGCTCCGACGACACCGACAGTTAAGAAGAGATAATCGGGACTAAGAAATTCTGCCGCCATATGTTGGACATCACTTGGGAATGTCGCGGAGAACATTAAGGTTTGACGTGACTTTTTGTCGGGCATGGATTCGTGTACGACCATTCTGCGGATTTCGGGCAGAAACCCCTGATCAATCATACGGTCCGCCTCATCCAAAACTAAATATTTTAATTTGGCAAATGACAGAAAACCCTTATCGAGAAAGTCCAAGAGTCGTCCGGGGGTCGCGACGAGGAAATGCGCACCCTTTTGCATTAGTGCCTTATGGTAACCTGAGGTTACACCACCATAGATAAGCTTAGGACTTATGATACTTCCGTTTGAAAATTTAACAGCCTCAGTGTGGATTTGAATTGCCAATTCACGTGTCGGTGATATGACCACACATGTCGGTTCCTGACATTCGGCGCCATTAAGAGACGGTAAATTCGACGCCATATTGAACATCGTCTGTAGAATCGGGAGTATGAAAGCGCCGGTCTTTCCGGACCCTGTTTGGGCACACCCCATCATGTCACGTCCCGCCATTATGATGGGAATCGCGTACTTTTGTATCGGTGTCGGAGCAGTGTATTTTGACTTAACAATCGCCTCATTGATGATGTCGCTTTTAATGGCGTCTTCAAACTTCACGATCGGTCGTGGGACGTCATTACCGGTGACATTAACTTTAATCTTATCGTAGCGATTGAAGTTAATTCCGGTGGGAATTGCGGAATAAAGAGAATCATCGTTCAAATTCAACTCCGCAGGTCTGTACGGCGGTGGTTTTGGTTTTCCGTCCTCTCCAAGAACTTCCTCTTCACATTCAGCCGCTTTATGACCGGTCTTTTTGCAGCGGCGGCACTCCATACCACTGCTATCATTTTCGCCGCGATTCGGGCATTCTCTGGACATATGCCCCTCTTCGCCACACTTGTGACACGCACGTGAACCTCCGCCACGTCCGCGCGGACCTGAAATATATACTTTAATATTTCGTATTTATTAATTTAAATATACTCACGTGATTGTCCATCATCAGCATTAGCATCGGCATTCTCATTCCCATCCCATGACCAACGGTCATCATCAATAATCTTCTCTTTCTTCTTCGATGATGCATCATCGAATCCCCAATCCGTGTCATTATTATTTGGTTGTGTCCGTCCGTTGCTGCGATTGTCATTCCTCATCTTCTTTGGCTGTGGACATTCCCGACTCATATGTCCTGTCTCATTGCAATTGAAGCACGCGCGGGGACCGCCGCCACCGCCGGTCCTTTCCTTTTTCGGTTCAGTGCAGTCTCTTGACATATGTCCCGAACCGCCGCAATTGAAACATCCGCGCGGACGTGAGTTTGTGTTTTTAGGGCATTCGTTTTTTCTATGTCCGGTTTCTCCGCACCCGAAGCATGTCAGAGTTTTCCCGAATGAACGCGAACGGTTCGAATCGTCATTACCTTTGTTGGCAGAGGTATCATCACCCCAATCATTGCCCCAATCAGTGTCAATATTGTCTGAGGCTTTAGGTGTGACTTTAGAGGCGTTTGACTCACCCCAACCCCAATCACAATCATCGACATCCATTTTCGTCACTTTCGGTTTCGCATCTGTAATATGACTGAAGTTCGGCTTTTCAGTGCTGACATTAGTCTGTTGTAAATAGAAATTATTAAATTATTGCTAAAATCATATTAAATCATTACATTTAATGTGTCATTTCCCCAATCATCATCATCCATTTTTGTGTCACTAATGGCGTCGGTTATACTGATATATCTATTTTTTAAATATCAATAAAAATGTAAATTAACAAAAATTCAATCGCTAATGACAATTAATTTATAACAAAAAATTTCTTTTGATTTATATATTTAAACATAAATATTAAATAATTACCGATAAATGAGAAAATATAAAATGGAATTATAATTTATTTAAAATGATAATGAAATGCAATTGAATGGGTTAATGTGAATGTACATGTGAATGTGTGTTTCGCTCGCATTAAACAATGATGGTAATGGATTCGGCGCGCGATTCTCACATTAGCTTTACATTTATTGTTTTACTGCAATAATTGTCATGTCATGTGACTTTTGGCCAATCAAATCGCATATAAATGAACACGCATTGCAAAGTCTTTAAACTTTTGCATAAACAATTATATAATACTCTGTGAGTATTGAATGTCAAGCATTTTCTAATAAAAAAGGTCATCATATATCACTTATATTGTAGTTACAAATGAGGACGTTTTAATAAGAAACACTCACTAAAAATATTACATATTAAAAGGTCCCAATTTGTAGGTATGATTTAAATGGTTTATACTGTGATATGCACTTAGTTTGGCCCTTTTTCAAGTACAGTGTTACGACTGAAAAGGGCCAAATTAACTGCATTTAGCAGTAACCTTTTTGATTTTAAAATGTTTGTGACGCGCGTAATTCGATAATCACATTGTAATCGTTTGAATTCATGAATTTACATTAAAATCACATTAATATTTATGAATTAAAGTAAAAGGTTTAAGTGAAAACAGAAATATTTTTGTTTATCAATCGTTTTATTTGTAAATATCTGTTATCATTAAGAATGAGTATATATTTATATTGAGTAAATATTTATATCTTATCTCTGATAATGACAATGACAATGAACTGAATGAATGTGTAAACTGATTTCAAACTTTTTATGGTTTTATTAACAAAAAAATAATTTATAAATAAAAGTTAAAGAATTTACAATTTACATATATGCATATATAAGACTCTGCGAATGGTATTTTAAACACATTTAAAGTTAATGAATAAATAATAGTTTAATGTTTATTTATTGTACAAATTACATCAAAATTCTAGCATTTCAGTGATAATTTAATATAATGGCAGCACTTTTAAAACTAATATTTAAATAAATTACAATTTTTATAATTTTCTTTTTAATAAAACAATCGCTGCCAAAAAACTATATCTAAAGCTATTTAATTATATCTCAATCGTGCCTTTTAAATAACATTTTTAAATAATGTTTGATGTTTACTTTATACTAAAGTGATGTGCAATTAAATTTTAAACTATTAAATCAATTTATTTATAATATTTGTATTTTTTATTAATAATTCTGTACAATCGTATCGCGTTGAGAGTCGCGCAGACACAGAAAAATACTATCACAATGAAAATATATTCAAAATAATAAAAAAGTTTATAATGAGAGAAATGAATTGCGTGAGAAATTCATTGGTACATGATTTTTGTATGAATACCGACACTATTCTATTTAATTAATTTAAATTAATTAATTAATTAATTAATTAAACTCTAATTGAGCTCATTCCGAACTAAAATCACAGTAAAAAAACGTAATTCGAACAAAAAAATCTGTAACATGTAAATAATAATAATAATATTTAAGATAATATAATTCTTTTTTCATGAGTTATGTACAAATAATAAAATTGTACAAAATATAAAAATCTCGTCAATAATATGCCGGCATAACATACACAGTCTCATCTTTTGTATTAAATAAAAAATTATAGAAATAAAACAAAATTTTATAAAAACCAAAAAATTTGTTATGTTATGGCAGATAAAAGCATAAATTGTGTGTATATATTGCGTGACTGATATGCACTTATGTTATTAATTGTATGTAAAAGAATTCGTAATGAATAAAAATGGTATTAGAAAAAGAATGGTATTTCTTTAGCTGCAAATTCTGAGATTTTTGGCAAACACGGAACAGGACCATTATTATGTATATTGGTATTGTATTGTTTCAGAGAGACTTTCAATGGAATATGGAAAAATGTTTTGGAAAAGGACAGTGCAGATGTATAAGAATGTGGAAATGTTTCCATTATGATTGAAGATTATCACGGCACAAACAGTTAATTCATTAGATTTAGAAAAAGGAAATTAAAATATGAGTCTTCTTTATGTTTGCAAAAGTACTTCGAGTGTATAAATTAATGAATTTGTCACATTGGGTATGACCAGAATAATCATTTTTGGCATTAAATTGGCCATTGATTGGCATACAAATCTCGTATTATGTATCACCATAGCTCCAGACTTTTTCGTTGTCATTATTCATAAAAATAATGTCGCGACATGATTAATGATTGTGATCGTCACAATTGGCAAATTAAATTACTTTCGGATAATAAAGATTCTGATCACAGTAATCAGACCATTCGCATCAGACCATCATCAGACCATTAGAATTTCCTCATCATCGCAGAACAGGAACTTGAATTGATCTATCATCGTTTGTATGGAATCCTCTAAATGCGGGCGCATACGTTCAAACATAACCATATCATTAAATTCAAATGGTAGTAGTGTCGGCCACCAACAAATGGCCAAATTTTTACTGTCCATACTGTTCAGACGATAATTTTCCGTAACTCTATATTAATTAATTAATAACCAAATTTAATTAATTATTAATTATTCATTTAAAATTCATCGTGTTTTTTAATATCGGGATTTTCATATAAATTCGTAAATTTTGTTAATAAAAAAAGTGAATTGAGATTATATAAAAGTAATTTTGATAATTTGAGGCTAATGTAAGTGAAGACATAATCATTAACTTAGAGATTATCACAAACGTAATCAGAATTTGGGAAAACAGATTAAGAGAGAAAAAGAGATTAACACACGTGACAGACATACAAATAATAATTAAGATATAAAATGAGATAATTAATCTTAATGAGAGGTAATGAGTCAACGTGAGTCAACATATAAAAGTTAATTCAATTCCTGGCATTATCCTATTAAATTGAATACGAATTTATAGTTTAAATAACAAATTTCCTAAACTCTTTGAAAATCCCGAAATTACACAATTAATTAATGTTAATCAAAACAATTGATATCATACTTAACAAAATGCTGAAACACATATTTAGTAACTTCAAAATTAACTTTCGGAAGATTCTCGAATAACTCTTTAAAGGCCATTAACCGACAGTGCTTATCCTGCATTGAGGATACGTCAGTCAATTCGTCCATCATTGACGATGGTATTAACGGAGGCAGACGTTTGGAAAAAAAGTCTTTGAGTGCTGTGGCAACAGCATTCACAGGTATATCCAACTCACGAATGGACACGTTTGGATCTAATGGAAACGAACAGAATGGAAATGTCACGGAAGTCTTTTAAAAGAATTAACACAAATCTCTTTGACAATAAATGGTACAACAATAGGCTGCAACAATGCACTGCAATACCCTAATCCATACCTTCTTCAAATTTTTGAACCAATAAATCAACGTGTGCCCTATTTCCAGGCACACGATATATCCCCTCAGAATCGAGTCCCTCTTCTTCAATAAATTGAATGCACTTTTCGACGAATAACGGTACCGGTTTATCTTCGGATTGAGCAAAATCCTCTAATCCGGGCCCATCGTGCGTCGAATTTGCTTTACTCTGTTTCTTTTTCTTCTTTTCGGTCAATCTCTTCAGTCTCTCCTCTTCCTTCAGTCGTCTCTTCTCTAATTTCTCCTCTTCACGCGCCTTTTTTCGGTCGCGTTCCTTCCGCGTTATCTTATCATTCGACTCAGTGACAGCCGTCGCTGATTTACTCTTCAATACTTTCCCCAATTGACGTATCGTCGCATCGCGAGGATCATAATCGTCTTCATGTGCCGGTTGAATGCACGATAATGAAGAATCGATTTTGAGTTTAGCTGAAAGTTCAGACAAAAGACCGAAGTTATTGCACCGAAAGGATATAATTATGCAATTTTCAAATGAAATGACAAAAATGAACGATAAATTTAATGTTAAATTATAAAATAAAAAACAAAAAGACGATGATAAATGATGTTACGGATGTTATGGATTAGAACAAATGATGTTAAACAAAAACAAAAATATCGAACGTATCGTAAATTAATTAATTATGCGTGCGCATAGTTCGTGATTAAAGGATTAAAGAGGCAAAAATCGATTAAAATAATACCGAAGAAAACGCAAATAATTAGTGTTATTAAATTAGAACCAAAATTAATCATCAGCGATAAAATCAAATTAAAAATCTCAGTGCAAAATTTTCACTCAAAATAAACACAAAAAACAGATATTACGTGCGGCATCATTTATTTATGTTAAAGAAAATACGAAAAAAGCCCAAAATCTTGATTAACTGTGATCGAAACGATGAAACTTACATGAGGATTCAATTGAATACGAAGTAACAGCGTGATCAGTGGCAACTGAAGTCCCCGGAGGACTCTGAGACTCACTAAAATTAGTTTCTGGAACAGAGTGGGAATGCGATGGCATTTTTAATCGCCGTTTCAAGTGAAACGATCGTTTAGGCTTTGTCTTTAGCCGCGTCTCCTGTTGAAGCGGCACATCACCGGTCCTTTCTTCTTCATTAGACATATCACTACCGTCAGAACGACAATTTCCTACACCTTTTAAGTGATGGTAATTGAAAGCAGCATGTGGTGAAGAGAAAGAAACCCATGGTTTGAGAGTGCTATACTTGTATCTAACAAAATCATGACGGAAAATCAAATCAAAAGGAGTACCTTCGATTGAGTCAACTGTAGGATTTATTGCTAATTGTTGCTGTTGTTGAGCACTGCTATGTTCACTGCTGGGATAATGGGCAGTGGCGAAGGGCATTGTTGGCCCTTCAAAGGAGGGTAATCGCGGCGGAGCTACGGGAATGCCTCGTCTTTTACGCACTTTCTTATGCGGTGTCGGCTTTCGATTCACCCGACTGTAGGGGTCTCTCTGCCGTCTCTCGAGAGAACTCCATTCACTATCTGAATCTGAACCCACTTTATGCATCATAATCAAATTATTAGGATAAAGCAATACATTAGCATAATTTAAATGAATTACTTAATTACATTAGATTTTCAAATATACAGGATCAATATATATAAAACTCAAACATCTGTACCTTTGTCGTGAGGATCTTTAGTCCGTCTCGCGAGTGGACGTATGCGATGCTTTCCATCGGGTAACGAGTTATGGACCATTCCATAATAGTCTTGAGAATTATAAATCGAATCCTTTTTATTAATAAAAAAAATATAATTTAATAAATAATTGATATGTGAACGTAACAGTCTCACTTTGACATAATCAGGAGGAAGATCAGCAGATTCGGGTGTTGCGAGAGGCGCGTGAAGTAAACCCAATTTGGGTAAAGTCGACCCCTGAGACTGACTGAGATTCAACCGTCCAATAGCATCTGTTATGTTATCGAATTGCTTAAGATTGAGCTTTCCCGGCTTTTGGAGAATAATACAATACAAAAGTATAATTCATATGCCCCAATAGAATACAATACTCAATCATAAATCTCTATAACGTAAATCAATTTTTCGCATACCTTTGGCTTTAATGGCGGAGGAATTTTATGCCGACCGTGGTATGCGTGATAAACATCATTGTCAAACCAATCCTCACCTCTTTCATATATCCTATTGTCCATCCAACCTATGGTATTAGGGGAAAGGGATATATTAAAATATTCATGTGAATCTAGATATAAAAAGCAATGAAAAATGAGCACCTGAGTTACCGGGAAGCATCTCATGAGAACTCCCATCCTCAGCTAAGGATTAGGGAAGAGATTAATCAAAAGACAATATTAGTATTAGTATTTTTGCGGGAAAAATCATTGTCAATATCATCTTAACAACAAATGGATTAAATAGAGTATTATGTATGTTATAAGTGAATTATGTTTTGGGGAACATTGTGGTGTGCAATTGACACAAATAGTTTATGTTATAATGATATTGTCGCGAGTAAAAGCATCACTCACTTTCAAGAGAGTATCCTAAAACACCAGCAACAACATAGAGTGGAGATACTAAAGATACCAGAATAGTGAAAGATGAGTTGTGATAGAGTAGAGTATAGAGGGTCAGGATCATGGAGGATATAAATAAAGATAGAGATTGATTAATGTGTACGATGCATTTACGTGTAATTATGTGAGGATTTCACCTCTAAAATATGAATCCAACCATTTTTGGTATGATTAAAAAGCATTATTACTTTAAGCGTAATGAATAAAAAGGTGCGTCAAATGCATTAATAGTGCCGTAAAGTAAAAGTGGAAATTTCAATGCTAATCTAATTGCGGGGATAATGGGATTGAAGAAGACAATAGATATATACCCTCATCATAAATGCGCTGAACTGAATGTGGTAATGCGGGAGTTTTCTTTTGTTGGTAATCAGGAGGTGCCGGTTCTGGCGGAGGCGGATAAGCACCATAACCTTATATGACATGAAAGAGAAAGAAACACTTAAGACAGATCCGGATGAGGGTCATATTCACCACTAACCACTAAGGCCTGAAGAGACTGTATCATCGTCATCCTCATCACTGATATCATCGGATGCTTCGAGATCATCGACAATACGTGATATATGAGAAGAGTGACCGGCACCGGGCAGACGGCTGCTACCGGTACCGGACGTTTTCAAAGACCCCGACTTTTTAAGGTGAAAGTGATAATGAAATGGCGTATATGATTTCACGTCGGGATATGCACCCGTCGAGTATAGCGAAGAGGAAGGGTTAGAAGTATGAAGTGGACGATTATGCGGAGGAAGACGCGGAGAGAAGTGACTAACATATGACGGAGGAGGAGAGATCGCTCTGTACGGAGGAGGCGCATACCCGAGGTCGCGTCGCGGGGGTAGAGGAGGATGCGGGACGTCATCACGGGGTCGACCGGGCAATGGTCGATCGAGTGATTCGGTACTTGGAAATGAGTGTTGATAAAGATCTGAATGACAAATTCAGTGAAAAGTCCGGGCATAGCATAGAATAGGATAATATTAATTTATACATTAATACAATAAAAATGAGTCATTACCTGTCTGTAGCGACCGCCGGTTCTTTATCTGACTCGGTTTAATGAGATGCTCACCTCCATTCTCTTGGTTAAAGACACTCGCGTATACTTCACTGTCATCACTTGGGGTTAATGGAGTACCATCGACAAATCCACTCGATGATACGACATCCCCATTATCACCGGACTTTTCTGCCGGAAGCTGTTCATAAATACCATCGGAATCAGCACCGTCTTCGACAGAACCGCTCCTGATATGACACGATTCCTGTCGCGACGGCACCGGTGGCGGAATCGGCGTTCGCCTTTCTAATGAATAATCAGAATCATCCATTTCTAAATGCTGTTTCCGATCATTAACTTCATTAAAGTATGGATTAAATGCTGATCCTTCAGGATGTGTCGATGATGATACGGTCATGAAATGGGATTGTAATTTATCTGTGAGAGCATTACCCTCGGATAATAACTGCAGACTCAACTGAACCTCACTGAGGGATTTCCCGGGATTAACATAACTCGTCTCTTGAATCAACTCATTAAAGTGATGATTGAGATCCTCATCTTTACGTCTCTCATCAGAGTCGAGTTCAATTTTCAACAAATGTTCGATAAATAATTGTTCGGCCTCTTGAGTGTCCATTAAGTCGAAGGGTATCCTCGTTTCGTCGCAATCGTCGAGATCAATACTCTGCCACGAAACTTCGGGATCATCGAGAAAGTACTGGTGAAAGTCGGGGTGCAGTTTGAGTCGTTCTTTGACGGTTGTCCAATCCCAGTCGTCACCTATACTCTCGAGATCGGGTAACAGTTCATTCAGCACTTCGTGGAGTATCCGCAGATACTTCTGCATTTTGCAATACAAATCATCGTCCTTTAACTTTCTCATGTGTCTCTTAAACGTGATATGAGCCGCCTCTTGACCAAACATGTTACAGTAGTGTTGAAATATATGGTTATGTGCTAACTTTTTGTACACACTGTTCCATAAAGTCCTGTAATCAGTGACCTGTGACCGTATGAGTGAGTGATATGCTTCAGTGGCCATATCGAGAGTGTCTTTTCTGAGTCGCGACGACTCGAGATATGACATTATTTTCGACTTCCCTTTAGTCCTGTCGATCATCTGAGCGCAGACAATAAATGCTAAATCGACATTCACATTATCATGCGCTGACGTCTCCACTAACGGAACACACCCTTTGTATTCCTTTCTATTGACTAATCTTTCGGCTTCTTTCACATAATAATCATTACCCTCATCGTGTTTCGTCGACGCAAATACAATCGGTTTCTTCGTCTTAATTAAGTTGTTGAGTATGAGAGCGGTCAGTTCAATGGACTTATCGATGGACCGTCCCTGTATTTCACTCACGTCAAACACACAGACATACCCGTCGATGCAGAACCGACCGTCGGTCAAATACTTTTGTTCATATTCCTTTTCTATGCCCAATTGGTTCTTACATATGTACATCATTTTCTCGGCCGAACAGAGTCTTACGGAAGCGCATCGCTTATAATAAGGATCGGTTTTGCCACTTTTGAAGGGCTGAAAACACGCATCATCAATGAACTCCGTTTGTTCGACGATACTAAAGGCCAAATCAACACCCTCTTCCGAAGTTTTGCACGTCTCACCCCAATATAACCAATGGTCGTTGTTTATGATCCGACCGCTGAAGTCAGTTTGACTCAACACGGAGATATGATCCGTGTAATAATCATCCGCCAATGGCCGTATAAAGCGATTGCAGAGACACGATTTACCCACACCCATACACCCCTTCTCTTTCTCTGTCCCCGAAAGACCCACAACTGCAATGTTAAACAACCGTTGAGGCGAAGAATCGGTTTTACGCGCCATTTTCGGTTAAAGCGACGGGAATTGCATTAAACACAACAGTAATATCATCACATTCCGTACTGACTTTTGCTTCTCACTCATGCAAAATGGAGGTAAATATACGCATCAATAAATTACGTTCGACATTATACGAGATGTGGCGTATGATGGGCATGTCCATGAACCAACAAATCACAACACCACTATTTATGTTCATTGAGCATGTGTTGCATCATCTCTCACTCAATTACTTCTTTTGCAATACCCTATAACAATACATTAAGACTTTTCAGGAACTTTCTGTAGATGATGACCCTAATCTTGTAGAGGTGTGTCCGTTGCATTGTGTAATGTACATTATTGCAGTAGAGATTAAATGTTCGACAGGAATTGCATCATATAATTTGTATCATAAAATTTGATTATACAATAATAAATGAAAGTCCAACCGAAGGAAGCGGAACATGAGGATGATGTTTACGGTACGCGAAACAATAAATGGTGTCGCGTATGTAGTGATTTCAAGTCATGGATGAAGCAACAGAATAAACCATCACCAGAGTCAGCATCATCATCGTCATCATCGTCATCACCACAACCATCAGCATCATCATCGACTTCATCAGTACCGTTAGAATCATCAGAATCGAAATCATATTCGGGCTGTCCTCTCAATAGAGACGAATTGGGACGTCACACGTGGGGTTTTATACACACTATGGCCGCGTATTATCCCAAAGAACCGACTCAAAAGCAACAGAATGATATGAAACTATTTATTCAATTATTTTCAATGTTTTATCCGTGCGATTATTGCGCAAAGGATTTGAGGAAAAATATTGCAGAAAATCCGCCCCAAACCAATAGTAGAGTGACGCTGTCCCAATGGTGGTGCGACATGCACAATGAGGTTAATGCTAAATTAGGGAAACCATTGTTTGACTGTACTAAAGTGGACGAACGATGGTTTAAGGGATGGAGTGACGGATCATGTGATTAATCATGTGATTAATTATTTAATTAAAAACACATTAATATTGAGAAAATATATATTTATAAATTCTATTAAATTTGTCAATAAAAATGCTTAAAACAATTATCACGTAATACTTTAGTACTATTGTTTCAGTATCATCGGAACCGAATAATCACATAAATAACAAAAAATACGAAAAATGAGAATAATAAAAGATAAAGAATATGCCGATTGTGTCCGGACGATGCTAATCTCTGCACTCTTTTCATGGACGATGAAAGGAAACCCCATGTTGAGTCAAAACTGTCATCGACTTCTTTGATGTAACGGTTCTGATCTTTGATTTCATCTCCCATATCAATGGTCAGCTAAAGATACATTAATTTAAGTACAATTTAATTAATAAATAATTAAATTAACTGTAAATACCGATTTTAAAGTCGACACTTTTTCCCGTAAACCATTAATGAGATGTTCATTTTGATCAATGAGCGGATCCTTTAATTCATTTGATGCTATCGGATAAATTTTATAATTTTATAATAATAAATTTTAATTTAAATCAATTAATTTAATTTAAATTAATATTTACATGTGTTTATGCGTCGTGACATCGCGTAACGTTATGTGTTCGATAAGAATCATATGCTGTAATGCAATGCTACGTAATGCAACATCAGGTGATAACGTTTAGAGATGAGCGCCGACTTTTATTTTAATGTTAAAAACTTTTTGTCCGCCGCAAAAATTTTCAATTATATTATTCATTTAATACAAGAATTAAATAAAATTGAAAATTATTTTTTTGTTGTCGAATGTATTATGTTATGATAATGTATTATGGATAATGGAATATGCATTTTTCTTATGAATTTGGAATGTCTTTGATTAAAGTGTGAAAATTTTTAACTTTTGACTCAATTTTCCACTC
>LBFL01015883.1:0-12610 GCA_000988845.1 Hypochthonius rufulus
TCTAAACATAATTTTTCGACTTTGACACCCTGTTTAGTTATTTGCAGAGTTGCGATTATACAATTTCCACTCTGAGCTTATTTCTTATATCATTATTAAACGATACTTTTTTTCGTTTATATATATTTAATGATAAAAAAAATGTGTATGATAACGGGACATGCATTGTAGCTGAATACCATTGCTCGGGGCACGGGACACTGCATGCTTTCCCAAAATACCCTGGCGAATCCAAACACCTGAGACCCGTAGTATTTATGCAAATACATACCGACATTTGAGTAAATTAGTATAAAATTACACTTTATTCCATAAAACAATATTTAAATCTGTAACTGATCTAAAATTAATTAATACAGGTTTTGTAAGACCAATTTATTGAATTCACCGATTCAATTTCATTACGGTTATTAAATTTAAAAATTATAACATAATTTTCAAAAAGTTATATTAATTAACTTATCGAATATTTTTATATTCATTATAATTGTAGATTTAAATATCAAATAATTAAAGAAACATATAATTACATTATTTATGTTATTAAATTTGAATTAAAAAGCTCAAAAACGTAAACGAATAATATATCACCATTGAACGAAATGCTTGAAAATTACATAACTTATATATGCGAATGTGAGAAAAACAGATTTAAAGTTAAGGTATGAATAAAGGAATTTTAGTTTTAAATAAAGTTTGTTATTAGTTTTAATATCTTATGATAAATATAAATTCTCTTATTTCCTGTTTTTTTCAAAATTATCGTTTAATTATATGATAAAAATTTGACATAATTATTAAATAAGGTTTAAAGAATAGCATTCAAATTGAATATTAAAATGTTTAACTATCTTTGGAATGTTCAAACAGTGCGTTCGATAGCGTATGATTATCTAAAAAACAACCATAATTTATTATCGGTTTTTGAAATTTTATTACAAAAAAATTGGATGACACAAAAGGCATTAATAAATATGCATTTTATTGATATATAAATATTACAAACAAATATTATTGTAAATTCGTAGATTTACAATTAATTATAAAGTAAAATATTTAAATCTAATTAATTTAAAATTAATTAAATTAATGTTTAACACATTTTATAAGAATTCATTAATTTGATCTCTGATCATTTTCATTTCGTCAGTGTTTATAAAATATTAAAATTATCAATAATATTACATATTTAATTAATTCACAAATAAGATTATTTATATTCATGAAAATTGTTTAGTAAATATTAAACGATAAAAAAATTTTAAGTTCATTAATAATGCTCATAAATCTTAAATGAGAAATTGAAAAAAAAGTAAACGAATATCATATAATAGAGCAACCATAAGGACATTTAATTATAATGATCACATAATGAAATATTTAATTGTATCATTATTTTCTTTAAAAACTTAGAGTAGACACAATAGCTATTAAAATTTTTTTTATCCCATTTTTTTAATTATTTTTTCAAGTCCCATCCAAAGTTTTCCATAATTCCTCTCGCGACAAGTGCACTGTCTTCCATGCTTTGCCTAAGGCCATGACCGGTAAAGCTCTGTGACGAGCCCCACAGCTCCTACTGCAGTCCCTAATCCCAAACCAATAAATTTAGTTACACACGATTCTATAGTCGAATTGTTCATTTGTTTCGTGTTCCGCTTTTCATTTTCCATTTTCTGTCTCTCCTCTTCTATTCTCTGTTTGTTAAGTTCAATAATCTTCAGCTGTTCATTTTCCATTATATTCTTTTCCATTTGTAATTTTTGTTCGTTAAGTTCAAAATACTTTAATATTTAATTTTCCATTTTTTGTCTTTCCTCTTCTTCTTTCACTTTTGATTGTTCCAAATCGTTTCTCATTTCAATTTCCTTTTTCTGTTTTTCCTCTTCCATCATCACTTTATACTGATTAAATTTCTCTTGCATTTCATTTTCCTTTTTCTGTCTTTCCTCTTCCATTTTCAGTTTGTATTGTTCCAAATTTTTAATTTCATTTTCCATGCACTTTCTGTCCTCTTCTGTTTTCATATTGTTTAGTTTCATATTCTCTTGCATTTCATTTTCCTTTGTCTGTATATCGTTTTGTGTTTTTACTTTTAATTGTTCCAATTCGTTTCTCATTTCAATTACCTTTTTTTGTTTTTCCTCTTCTATTTTCACTATGTACTGATCAAATTTCTCTTGCATTTGATTTTCCTTTTTCTTATTTTCTTCTTGTATTTTCACTTTTAATTGTTCGAAATCTTTTCTTATTTTAATTTCATTTTTCTGTCTCTCCTCTTCCATTTTCACTTTGTTCTGATCAAATTTCTCTTGCATTTCATTTACTTTTTTCTTATATTCCTCTTCTATTTTCACTTTGTATTGTTCAAAATTGTTATGAATGACATTATATTTTTTAAATGATTTGTATAATTCATTAATAGCATCTTTAAGTGAATCGAAATATTTCTTTTTAATATCGTCGTTATGCATCCGTTTCTTTCTTTCAAATATTTCAAACGCTTCTTTTTTAATCAAAACGTGATTCTCTTCAAATTCATTATCCAAAACATTTGTACAAACATTTTCCATTTCGTTTCTGTAGTGTTTCAATGCAATTGACTGTGCGCTGTTATTTTGATATTCAGCATTAGCTTCATTGATACTTCTAATTTCGGGCATTGATGTATTAGCAAAACTTTCAGCCCATGTTTTGACAAAGCCTTTCATATCATAACCTGTGATTTCGTTACCTCCAATTTGTTTCGTAACGATATTCTTTCCCAAAACTAGCGGAATGAAATCTTTGATTTCATCGATAAAATTAGATTCAACTTTTTCAATGTCATCATCACGCGCTAATCCATTCCCCGGATGTGGCATTAAATAACATCCGACATCTTTAAACGCCGAAAGAATTTCCTGACGTACAATTTTATTCTCAGGAATAGAATCGATTTTAGCATTGAGTTTTTCCATTTTAAAGTTCTTCGGTCCCGCGGATTTGAAATTATCATAATATCCGTATTTAAAATCTCTTGGGACTTCCCAATCTCTTATGAGGAATATTAACTCTGAGAATGACTGCGGTTCTGACCGATCATCAGACATTCGGGCATATGAAACAAACATTTGCAAAAATTCAAGTGAATCCTCAGACAATTGATTTTTAACATTATATATTAATGTCGATGACAATAGACAACTCAAAGCAAAAATTAATGCATTCTCTTGATTTGTAGTTTTATCATCGAAACATCCCTGAGTGTGCATCAATAGTACCGCTATTTCCTTATTATTGCGCTCACAAATAAACGGTTCGGACCACATATTAATACCTGTGGTTTGACGTTCCGACGAATTTTTCCAATGAAATTCATTGTCCAATTTCTTGTTAATCCATTCAGCACCAGGATTTGAAAGAAGAAACCGTATGAAATGATTAAGAATGTACGATTTACCGCTTCTCATTGGACCATTAATGGAGATGATTGCCATTGGATGAGACCCGACTTTGTCTAATATGCTGTTCATATTAGATATGTTTACTTTTAATCTCTTATCGCCGATATACGCAATTTGAAGCGTCTCTCCCGATGATGCTGATGTCGCCATCTCTGGAAATATTAATTTATGCGAATTATTTTTAATACTTTTAAACACAAAAATCTATATTACATTTAAACGCCTTTAATGTGACTATATGCTGTGAATGTAAAAATCAACACAAAAAATGATTTAATTATTATAGATAATAAAATTTTATATAAATTAGCTCTTATATGAATCAATATTTTATATAACTAATTTTATGCTGATCGGACACCCCTAGCGTCGACGATATGTATTTTTGTCTTAACACTAGTAAAAAGTCTTTAGCAGTACTTTAAAAGAATATTTCTCAAATAATTTTTTAATTTTCTAGATTATTATAAATAGCAATTTATAAAACCCTTCTCAATTATCTATACCGATCAAAAAATATAAAAGTTTTATATAAATTGGATGTGTGCAAAATTAAATGTATTTTTTAATGTCAAAACCTTATTTATAAGCGTAAACGCACTCCAATTTTAAAGTTCCACAGACATTTCAATGACATGTCAATGCATTTATGACATTAGGTTTGTTCATTGTTTCTTACTTTTTTATGTAAAGATCTTTTCAAATGACCTGTCCTTATCTTAAGAATAAATTTTTTCTTATCTCTTATCACTTGCGCATAATTTTATATTAATTCTTATTACTTTTTAATTTTCAAAATTGATAAGGATAAGGACATGGACAGGTGATTTGAAAAGATCTGTACATGTTAATTAATTATTTACATAGTAAATTATAAAGGGTATTAAATCACCTTTAAAATGCTATACCGCACATGTTTACAATCGTTACGGTTAAGAGTGAGATAATTAATGAAATTTTTTGTAGTTTTTATACCCACAGCTTATTTCGGCGAAAATTTTTGTTTATGATAGAGAGGACTTTACATTAGAAAGGTTAATATAGCAAACGTTTATATGACTCGGGCCTAAGCATTTGTATGTAAATAGGTTATTCACGCTAAAGACAGATCACGTTTGAGGTGTTTATGTGTATAATAAAATACGGTATCGCAATATTTTAATCGTGGTCATAACCAAAGAAGGAAAATAATTCAGTTTCAGAAAAGAACTGCAAACACTAACAGTAATGTTAACAGCAACAAAATACTTAAGTATGAAATACCGTATTACATCATAATTTATAAAAATTAAGCAGCTAATGTTTGACAATATTAATGCATTAAATATTAAAATTAATATTTTAAACTTATTATAACACAATTTACTCACCATTAATTTTTTTACTAAATATTTACTTCACAATAAACTTTAAAAATAATAAACTGTGATGTTAAATGCAAATTTCAATAAAATGCTAACAAAAATTTGTCAGCCTATTTTTAGGGTTCGTCATAACTCTTTTAACACAGAAATAAAATGTATTAACTCATAGTCTGAAAATTTCCGTACCATTTATACTGTCGTACGTTCATTTTTTTCGAGGGTTTTCAAGGGAATATTTCGTCTGAATTTTGCAATAACTGTAAGTGTAAGAAGTCATGCGATGCAATGCAATGCGATGCAATGCAATTTGTTAAAATTTTAAAGAACAATTTTTACACTGCACCGTTATTACTTTACACAATTTTCTAATAATATTAATGAAAAAGTTTAAGTTAAAAAATATTTCATATGAATTAATTTTGTTATTTGCAAATGCAAAACGCAATTAAATTCGAAAACGATTATAAATTAATTAATAAAATTATTAAATTCTAATCTCATTTCTCAATAACGGTCAAAATATATAGACATTCTTTGACTACATACACTCGACTCTCAATTTATTCCCCGCTAATACATGGACGCTATACATGAAAAAAAGTTATCACTTAAAATTTAAGTGCGCGTAATATTCGGAAAATTAGGGTATAAGTTTTATATTAATGACATTAATTTATATATAATATAAGTTTATGATAAATCACAATTTTTTTCTCTAATCACAAACACATTTCATTATTGACTGTTCATATAAGTTTTGTGCGTATTTATAACCGGTGTTTATTAAAATGTGTAAAAAACGTATTATTTTAGGCAAATTATTATGTATATTAATAATGCGATATAAAAGTGTGGAGCACCGGAGATTTGAATGTAAATTTTACATGAAAATAAAAGTATTTTATTGTAAAAATGAAAAACGTTTCTATAATATGAGGTCATAAATTTTGTCAAAAGTCTCAGACGTAATTTTAACATTAATCGCAATTATTTTAACACGGAAATGATATGTATTAACTCATAGTCTAAGAATGTCCTTACCATGATTAATGTATGTAAATTCATTCTTTGTCAGGTTTTCAAGGAGAATGTTTCACCTGCACTTTGCAATAACTTTTAGTGTAAGAATTCATGTAATTAGGGTGACCAACTCCTTTTTAGTTTATTCCTAGACATTTTGTTATATATATGTACATATTCCGAAGCATTTCCTGGACATTTAAAAAGTTATTGGATTTCATCATAAAGAAAATAAATTTTTTCAAAAAAATAATAAAAAATTTGAATTTTTAGTCAGGGAAAAGTAATGTTTATTCAGTAAATGTAAATTTTAAATGTATTATAGATAAATGTAATATATATTTACGGATAAAATACTTAATATTTTGTATAATTGAAATAAGATTTATAATTTTTATAATTTTTTTTCATATATCTCTATTCCTGGACGGTTGGTCACCCTTCATGCAATACATGTAATGCAATGCAATGCATTTTCAATGAAAATAAGTAAATTACTGATAAGTTTTATTTAAACTGCAAAAAACTTTTTAAAAAAAGTGAATCAAAGTAAAATAAATGCATTATACATGAACCTCCATAACTTGAACATATTGTGGTCCATAAAATATGCATAGTTTAAAACTATGTTATATTTTTTAAATATAAAAGTCAATGGTATTTTCCAATGACAATTTTACAAAATTAAAAATTTTATATACATATGTATATTCACAATAAGCAAAAATAATGTAATAATTTTTTTATTAGAGTGTAATAATTAAATCGGTTAAAATTAATTTTTAAAAATTTCCTTTTTCAACATATGTATACAAAAATATAGAGATTATTTGTATCCACATATTTGCTAAGCGTTTCTGTTGAAAATTTTAAGGAGAATTTTTACACAGCACTGATACCTCTTTACACAACATTGTCTTCATTTATTTTTGTAAAACTTAAATTATAAAATTAGAGCGTTTATATTAAATAAATTTATTATACGTTTTTTATTTTAAAAATTTAATTTTGTTATTTGCTATTTGTATAAGTGTTGCGCGTACGAACGGTGTTTTATTTGTTGATACGGTTTAAAGTTTTAATTTAGACATATTAATTATTTGCTTTGATTCAAATAATAAGACGATTTAAAAATGCAAAGCACCGGCATTTTCAATCGCATATGTTAATTATAATTTTTAAACATTTAGTGTTGAAGGGTCACTTAAAAATAATAATCAGGGTGCGGATAATTCATAAAATGCATGTCTAAATTTAGTTGTAATTTTTTGAAATGAGCGCGAAACGCATAAAATTGAAACGTTTTGCGATGTTTTTAGTGCGAATATACGTGCATAATTTTAGGGTTTTTGCGCATAAGAATATGCGCATACATAATATAGCATATGACTGTTTTAGAGCATAAAATGTCTTTTAGTAATTTTTGTTCATTTTTAGTTTAATTTTTAAAGGGGGGGGGNNNGGCGGTATCGCTTGGGTGTAACCACTACCCAACTCCTTGGCTGGGTCTAATCAATAACATCTACTGATATAGAACGGAGTATTTCACGTTATTAATATATTTTAACTAAGCGCGAAGCGTTTAATATTAATAATATAAAAATGTATTTAATTGTTAATTACAATACTTAAATATGAAATAAAATCGACATTTTAAAAGAGGATATTTTAAGCGAATATTTTGGGGTTTTTAAGCGAATAGAAATCCGCACCCTGATAATAATATAGTATTTATGATTAATATAAGTACAGTCGACTTGTTTTATGTACCAAAACGGGCATTAGAAAAATGAAACTTAAATGCAAATCTGACATAAATAAAATCTTATTTTAATGTTAAAGTAAATAGCGCTTTTAAAATATGCAAAAATAGATTAAAAATAAATATAAAATTTGTGGAGGATGAATGGAGTGTTGATAATAAATTATTCCCTCTCAGCTCGAATGCTTCAATTAGAGAGGTTTAAAAATAATTTTTTAAATTTGTTTTGAATGCATAATATTGCAAAAGCATATGAAAGTGATTTCATAAGTTTTATGCTTATGTATGAAAAATATTTTTAGTTTTATGCGCGCATACAGTATTTATAAATATTAATGACCCTTTTAGTTTCATTATTTAATCAAAGTTGAAGTGATCAAATTTTTAAAATAATCATGTATTTTTATTCATCAATAATCAGAGAATCATTTAATGTGTTAATTTTGAATGCGTTCACCATTTGCTTAATTATCGCATTTAAACGAACTTTCTTTAGTTAACAAAATTTATTATGATTTTAATGTTAATATTATGCTATTTCAAAAAATTTTTTTTCTAAAATATGTCCAATTATTTTATATTTCACATTTATATATGAGATTTAATGCTAATGCAATGGTTTTTGTACAGGATTTAAATCGGGACTGCAAATTGGTCTGTTCATTAAATCCTATTGAAAACTCTCCTTTTCTATATTTAACCCTATTTTTTTTGTCTAAATTACCTTATTTTTAAAGGTTTTTCAAAGTTTTTGTAACAGATTAGAGTTGTATCGACATATTAAGCTAAATCATATTCAGTGATCATTCGCCAATTGACCAGAAATGTAATTTCTTTAATCGATATTTTTTAAAACTATATGTTTGCACCATTTGTTTAATAACAATTTTTAAACTGATTAAAATTAAATAAAATTAATATTAATTTGTAGTGTATGAACATGAGAATAAATCATAATCTTTTGAATTTCTTAAAAACATTTAATCGTCAAAATAATTGATTTCAAATTTAATGCTCCAGAGAGTCACAAATATTTATATTCACTGTAAATACATAAATTATTTTTTTACATTCATACATTAATTATTTAATGCTAATAAAATTTTAAGAATAAATTAAACTACTTTATTCCATTTCACGTGATATAAGATGTTCAGTAAACATGAGAATAGACTGCAGTGATAATTCAATATTTGTAAATTAAGAATTTTTTCGGGTCGAATTGAATAGATTAGAATAATTATTATTTACGAAAATAAAATGATTAAATAAAGATATTTTGAAATTTTAATTATTTTAGCATACAAAATACATTTTTTATTAATCAATTAATAAATATGACAAAAACAAATGTGAAAATTGTCAGTTTAATTTATGATTGTGAAAAATGAGATTATGAAGTTATAAATTTTGAACATTTTAGCTATGTAGTTTGTATATTTAAATATTGCATCACGTGATGTTATAATAGGATATTTTTTAATTACATCAATTTTTAGTAAAAAAAATAGTTTCAATGTTTCAATTATTGTAAAAATAAAATAATTGTGTCCTCCTGTATAAATGAAAATAAATAATTAAAGATTATTAATTTAAATTAAAAAATTTTGAAGTTAACTTCCAATTATATCTGAATGCATAAATAAATATAACATTCTATGATATGGAGTGGTATGAAGTAGAGAAGGGAATAGTTAAACTAAACTGAACTAAACTATTAAAGATTTATAGATTTTATTTTGACTTGAAAAATTTAAATTAATACATTTTTTTGCTGCGTTTAGCATATATTAATCGTAATTTTTCTTAAATGTGATGCTAAATGATAACTATAAAATTGAATAAATCTACAGAATCCGTATTAATTAATTTAATAAATTTTCATTGCGTTTTATCTTAAAATAAATACGAACTAAACACTTGTGTAAAAAGAAAATATTTAGTTGTATGTAATGGGATACTCCTGTATTAGTACTTTTTTATTTATGACTTTAACCATGCTATCCATACTCATAGTTTATATGTGTAAGTGTTTTATGTGTATGTGTATTTTTAAAAATTAAAGCATGTGTTGTGCCGCATGTTGTATTAGCATTGTCTGCCAATGGTCGTTTCAAGTTCAACATCAATTCACGTGGACACGTCTCGCGTAATGTTTAGGACTTTACACATAAGTTTTATAAACAATTTTTATGTTTATTCAGAACAACAATGACAGTGATGATGATACTAATATTGTCAGTTGATTCTGTTCGGAATGTTCAATGCGATTTAAGCGCGCGTTTTGATTGTCACACGTGACACACATTGTGACGCCGCAAAATAATTTTTGAATTTATCGTGACATTCGTTTGATTTATTATTTTCAAACAAAAAATTAAAAATTCACATTCAATCGGTGCACAAAATATGTAATTTTCAAATCATTTAATTGAGTTTTTGTTTCTTTGGCGGGGATTTAACTGATTGAACCGTCTCTTTACATTCGCAAATTTTACATTTTTTATAATTATTTATTTTACAATTCATTTAATTTTTATTTAAGTTTTAACATTTTTTGTCATTTTTTGCATTAAAAAATCAAATTTAACGATATTATGTTTGGAAAAATGAATCATTAGCAATGAGATCATTTTGAGCTTTGATCCCGATTCTTAGATTCACGTGCATCATAAACATAATCACGTGTCTTTCTTTAAATACAGTTTTTCGTTTATTTACGTAAAATAGTTTAGTATACATTTTGATTGGGAACAATTTGCGTTTTGCATAATATAGTATAACGGTATGTTTAATCCTGATATGCAAATCGGTTTTAAGGTCTTTTGCGCTTTAAATTTATATTTTAAACAATTTTTGTTTAAATTTATTTGAAAATTACATATGCACAAAACTGAACATTTAAATTGTTTTAAAAAATTAGATTTATTTTGAATTTAGTAAATTGAAATTATTACATTATTGCGAGCGTTGAGCATAGAATCGAATGTTTAATAATTGTGAAAAATTCTTTTAAAAAAGATTTATGTATTAAATTTAATTGTTAAACGGGATTAGAGTGCGAATAATTTTTAAATTCGAGGGGAATGATTAAATTTTTCGTTATTTATCTTTAAAAAACCTCCTTTTTTAATATCTGTGAAAATACATATGCATCCGATGTCCACAAATTTGCTTAGCGTTTGTCTTGCACTTTAGCAATTAGTTCAAAATTTTCCGGACAATATTTTCACTTTACTGTTACACCTTTACTCAACATAATCGTCATCTGTTTTAGAACATTTTAAATAAGATTTGAACGTTTAAATTAAATATATTTGTTATAAGATTTTTGGTGTAAAATATTAATATACATTATACATTATAAAAGTTATAATTAAGAAAACTCAACTTTAAACTTTATTATAAATGCACAGACATTTCTTCTCACGAAAACGTACAATTTAATGACGATTTTAAAAATAAATTATTAATTTTGAATTATAAAAAAAAATTCATTTCATAATTTTAATTAAAAGCAATTAATAAAACAAATTTATTTATTTTTACAATATTTATGAATTGAATTTACAATAGTAATATAATAATTTCAATAGCATTCAAAATAACGGAGAATATATACTATCTTTTTTGGTGGGAAAATTAAAAATTTGAACTGCGTGCTAAAATTATTGATTTTTCGAAATATTTTCTTGAACATCACCCTCTACTTTAAAATTTTTAAAACTAGTTTTAAAGAAGAGGAGGATATTCATATTTTAAAAGAATACAGTGTTCTATTTATCGCCAAAAATTATTACACATACTGAATCAATCAGCTCTATGTCATTGAAAGTAAATGTTAAAAATGGTTTACATAAGTTATTAAGCATATTTCAGTTCTCAGATTCATATTATTAAAAACACATGACAAAGTTCTTTTAGAAATGCTATAAATTAAGCAATACTGAAACTTTTAAATGGGTTTTTAAGAATTTAGGACGCTTTTAGATCTAATGCATAATATAAAAGTGGATTACTTAGGTTAGAATTTTGCAAAACATGCAACTAATTTAGTCAAAACTTGCCTCAGGGTAAATTTTGGGATTCGATTCATTTCTTATTGATAACATCTTTATATTGATAGTAATCATCGCTTTTACCAACTTTCATGAGACAATCTTTAAAGATCGGTTTTGTACAAATTTCTAACAGCTCAAGTGATAAATTATACTCTATTGTTCTATGTTGAGACACAGTGACGCTGTATTGATTCAATACTTGTAATTTTTTGGAGATATATAGAACACAGTGGATTAATGGTGATTTCATTCACTTCAAATATTTTATATTACAGGTAAAAGTGAAATTATCAAAAACAACCTCCGCGCTTTCCAAATGGAAAATTATCAGAAAAAATCGAGGGGCCTGCTATAAATGGAGGCACTCTAATTTCGCGATATTTTTTTTCTTCTTTCAGCATTTGAATTTCATTTTCCATTTCCTGTCTTTTCTTTTCTGTTTCCCGTTTGTATCGTTCAAAATCTTTTTGCATTTCATAATTGATTGTTTGTTTCTCCAATTCTCTTTCCCTTTCGTATTGTTCCAATTTGCGTCTCATTTCCTTTTCCTTTCTTTGGCGTTCTTTTTCTGCTTTCATTTTGTATTGTTACAAATTGTTTCGCATTTCATTTTCCATTTACTTTCTTTTCTCTTCTAGTTTCGATTTGTATAGTTCCATATTCTTTAACATTTCATTTTCCTTTCTCTGTGTTTCCTCTTTTGTTTGCATTTTGAAATGTTCTAAATTCTGTTGCATTTCGATTTCTTTTTTGTGTCTCTCATCTGTTTTTAGTTTAAAATTTTTCAAATTTCTTTCGCATTTCATTTTCCTATTTCTTACATTCCTCTTCTGTTTTCACTTTAAATTGTTCATAATTGTTGTGCATCACATTTAATTGTTTATTTGTTTTGTATAATTCATTAATAGCATCGGAATATAAGTGAATCGGAATATTTCTTTTTAATATCATCGTTAT
>LBFL01015887.1:0-11923 GCA_000988845.1 Hypochthonius rufulus
TATTGATAATAATAAACACTTTCAAATTATTAAATTGAAGCAATTAATTAACATTAACATTAATGCCGAACAATTAATAACATTATACTGTTAATGGAATGCATATGTAAATGTAACACTACATTTGTATATATGTATTTATGTACTTATGTATGTATATATGTATATGTATATATGTAAAGAGAATGTATTTTGTATGCACGTATCAGCATCAAATATTAAATTACAAATTACCAATTATTGGATCCAAAAATTGTCCAGTGTATGATCCGTTATTCTTTATATGCTCAATGAGATACCAGTAAAGTACACCAAAACTATTGACGACGCCAAATATTGTCCCATTAATTGTTGCAGATGATAGAACTACGATACATGCGTGAAGACTGCACGAATCTCTCACATCTTTAATCTCTGAATCAATTCCAACCGCCGATACTCTATTCTTATAAATGTGACCATTTGAATGGCCGTTTATGGCTTCGGATGGTTTAATGCAGATGTTTCCATTGCCATTCGTTAGTGAATTATGCTTTCCATTGTCACAATCGTTATCTTTTGCCATTATTAATCAAATTACACTAAATATTTATAATTCACTTTTTATATTTTCAATAAATAAATATCACTTAATTAATGAGTTTAAAGTTTTGATTACAAAACTTTTGCGAAACTTTTTCCAACAGAAACAAACGTTAAACTCTATGTAAAGTATGGTCTTATATATTATATACACTTATTACGGACAAATGTTAGAGTTTACTGATGTGACACATGCGAAGTGAAACTCAAAGTCGAAGGTGATTGTGATTAAATTGAAATGAGTTAAAAGGATTTAACCATAACCATCATCGATTTGAAGATCATTAAGTCCTTGAGAAGAGTGATGTGATGTATAAACTCACGTCTTTTCGTATATGTATTATCAATTATATATGAAAAAAAACAAATTTTTGCACATCTTTATGATTATCAATAATTAGATTTTTTAGATATTTTAGATGATGAAACGATTGCACATATCAAAGCAAATCGAATAATGATATAAATTTAATTAATTAATTCACTTTAAATTATTAAATACTTTAATATTATGCTTTTTACTCTCATCAAAAATTTTTCAAAATAAATTATTACATAATTTATTCGCCGAATTTTTAAACTTTTATTAAACTGTTTATTTTTGAAACTTATGTAATCAATAAATTGATATTTATAAATTACACTTAAAAAGGAAATGCTTTTATATTGAAATATTAAATCATTAAATATCCGCAAAAATCAGCGTTAAAATAGAAAAGTGTACATTTGCATTATTGTGATGCACAAATTGTACAGCTCTATCATCAAAGACCAATGAATTTGATGTGAGTGTTCACTTAATACTGTTCAGTGATATGCGCTTTTCATACACTCAACTTTATAGAGATTAAAATATACACAAAATTTACACACATATTGTTGTTCATTGCATTTTTCCAATTAATTTTCATATAACAAAAAATCATCAGTTCAATCACGTGCTGAGTTTTTATAAAATTACATTACATGTGCATTTTGCACTTTCAATACTCACATCAGATATTTATTCATATGAAAAGTTTAATTAAAGTAAAATTTCACCCCAAAATGACTTATCACCGCGCATCGCAACACATTGCATAATATACTATTCTTACTAAAACCCTATACTTTTGTTTCTAATCAATTGAAGGGTACGACTTTCGTCAAAATTAACTTTCGTCATCAGTGATGCAATTGTTGTTAAAATCACATTGACTCTGTTAAGTTTCGTATTTTTAGAATATCTGTTTCAAGGCGATGATGCTGATGATGATGCTGATGCTGATGCTGATGATGGTGTTTAAATATAACGGTAATTATTAGGGGATCATTAACATTCGGCACGTATTTTATGTTTAAATATCTAATTTTAGTAAAATCTTTACTGAATATAATGGATTAATTAAGGATTAATTAAGGATGAATAAGGGATTAATAAGGGATTAAAGTATCAAAGTTTTAGCTCTTTAATCCTTTAGCATTGTCTTTGACGGACTTTGATACGAGTCTTTATCTTTTGATTTATTAGTAATTCATAATGAAAATTTTGTACGAAAATTAAATTTATTTAAATTTGGCACGTGAATGATAAATGTTTCTACTGTTTTATGCACTGAGTTTGACCCTTTTTTAGCATAAATACTGCCCTTGAAAAAGGCCAAACTAAGTGCATATCACAGTATGGCTGTGCCCTTAACTTAAGGGCCTCCGTACGAGAATAGAGTCAAATATATTTAGTGTTCCGCAATTAATAAATATATTAGAGTTGTGCCAAATTTATAAGATTATCTTTAATTTATTACAATTAATGTAATTATTTATTTATTTAATATATTTTTAGAATCATAATCACAAGCGTTATGATTAATAATAAATTAATCGTGAATTATTATTGAACATAAAAGGCTCGTATCTGCGGAATCATGGAAAAAGCACATGTGATGAGCACACCATTAATGGTCGATTTTCAGGTGATCATTTCATGTGTTTAAATGAATTGAATTGAGTAATGAGAGTTTATTATTAATACAAATTGAATGTCATATTTTATCGCCATTCACTGGTGACAGTTCAATTGTATGGCAATTGTGACAATGAATGTCATTATGTATTTAATTATTCATTTTCTAATTTCTTTAGAAACATTTACGCATTTATTGATTAAATATCATAAAAGAAAATAATAAAATACAAAAAACAATCGTTTTTGAAGAATCATCACAATAATCGGAGCAAAAAATGTCCCTGAAAAATATTATATTAAATAATTTGCAAAACCCTTATAAATATCAGAACATATATCGAAGGACATTATTGTTAATTCGAGGATCGGATGCCGCATCACGACGCTTTCTCAGGGGACGATCGGCGATGGGTTCTGATGTCGCGTCTTTAAATGAACGACAAATAGAAAATTATGACGAAGAAATGGAATTTCCTTCGAATAAGAGTTTTCTCAGACATAAGGAGAGAGATAATAATGAATTTTTGTCGTATTCGAAAGATCAAAGTGATGATTCACAGGAATGGACAATTTCCAATGAACGACAGAATAACCGAAAATATCAGCGGTCAGCGAATGTCTTCGAAAGGGCCAAACATAACGTACCGGACTTTAATTATGACTTTAATGATGGGGGATATGTTCAGAAGAGAAACGATACGTATGATTCAAGGAACAGGTACAACAATGATAAGTATAATACAAGAGACCGGTTTAATAACAATGCACAGCGGAGAAATAATTATAATCGGGATCTGTCACGTGACCGTGACTTTGACTTTGATGATAAAGATAATAATCGATTCGTGAGTCGCGATGAGAGACAACGAAATGAAAGGGATCATTACAAAAGAGATAATTATAATGATCGAAATAATTATAGAAATCAATACAATGATAGGGATGTTAACCGTGATCGGTACAGAGATAATAGAGACAATAGAAACCGTCCGTTTCAAAATTATCAAAATTACAATCGAAACGAAAGACACGATTATAATAATCGTTACGATCGACGATCACCGAAAGAACAATTTAATTTTGAAGAGGGACGTCCGCGGTTCAGTAAAATACGGGAATACGAAGCGAAACAAATGGAAAAATCAGCGGATATTAAGGATAATGATGATCCTATTGATTCCTTTTTAAGTGAACCGAATGATAAAACAGAAGAAAATGAAAATGAAAATGATGAAAATTTTGAATCACAAATCGATAAAAAGAAACGGACACGGACATTAGAACCGATGCCGTACATCGTAACGAAAGAGAATCGCTTTGAAATATTGAATCAAATCATGTGTCCGCTGCACTATCATCGTTATGAAACACAATTGCAAATTAAATATAAAAAGAATGTCCAAATTCTTGGGAAATTCGGACTTTCGTTGAAGCATTTTCAATCTCCTGTTGTAAGAGATGCGAAAGGATTACCGTGTCCTTTGGAATTGGTGAAAGCATCACCGGTTATTGATAGTTACAGAAATAAAGATGAGTTCAGTGTTTGGCCGGGTTTTGACGGTATCGGCAAAACCGTAGGGTTTTTTGTTGGAGAACCGTCGAAACATAATAATGTCGTTTGCATTGAACCGGAAGAAATGATTATTACAAAACAGAGTCATAAAGATTTGGCAATAAAATTTCAGAATTATCTCCGTGACGTATCACCGTATGACTATTGTTTAAATTATGGTGACGGTGGGAATTGGAGACGATTTGTGGTACGGTCAAATGATGAGGGACATCATATGGTTATTGCCATTATGCACCCTCAACAATTAACTGATGATGAACTTAACGAAGAAATGAATCGTTTAAAAAGTTATTTCAATGGCGATGAAAGGATCAATTCATTGTACTTTCAGGCGGCGCTGCACACGCGATGCACCAATGAACAGGCGCCATATCGACTTTTGTTTGGAGAAACTCATCTTAAGGAAAGACTTTTCGATCAGCAGTTTCTCATATCTCCGGACACATTTTTTCAGATTAATCGGAGCGGTGCTGAAGTTTTATATAGTAATGCGATATCTGAAATTAATCCAACGAAAGGCATGACCATTTTGGACATATGTTGCGGTACGGGAACATTGGCGTGTCTCATTTCACCGGAAGTTCATCGTGTAATTGGAATTGATTCAAATCCATCATCGATTGATAATGCCAAAAGAAATGCCGAAATTAATGGGTTTAAAAATTTGACATTTCTTTGTGGTGCTGTCGAAGAACAATTACCACAATTAATGGATGAATTATATGCGAATGAACTCGTTGTGGTCGCTAATCCCACACGTGCGGGACTTCACGCGAGTGTTATTCACACGTTGAGAGAGATCAGTCATATCAAAAAATTGGTTTATATTTCATGTAAACCCGAAGATTATGCGATGAAAAATTTTATTCACCTCTGCGTACCTCCGAAAGGCAAACATCTCGGGCCACCATTTGTTCCCGTTAATGCCGTTCCCGTTGATTTATTCCCACACACAAATCATTGTGAATTGATTATCACTTTCGAACGATTTCATTAAAAGTTTCAATACCATAAATAATCGTGTATATTAAAAACGATCATTTATTTATAAAATGAAATGTTTAGTTTATTATATAATTGTGTTCTTAGATTGTAAAATGTAATTTTATTATGATTAAACGAAAATAAAATTCACATTAAAATTGATATTTTTATTCATTTAAAGGAATTTGTAAATTATGAATCTTTAGTGAGCTTTGATTAAGTATATCAAAACTTTTATATAGTGACTCAATGCATTTGACAGTATCGTGAACATATACGATATCATCATTTTTAATATCAATAAATTGTGTATTTTTGTTATTTTGTATCGGATCGAACTTTTGACTCTCTTCGACATATGAATTCGTGACGCGCTCCAACAATGGAATCATCGATTTAAGTTCTTCGATATGCTGAAAGTTAACATCACAAAGAGAATCGAAACTCTCGAAATGTTGACTCTGATTCTTCAACTCTTTAATCTCCGATTCCATTTCATTTGTTTTCTCTTTCAATTGTTGTAAATCGGAAATTTTTAAATGTTTCATTTTCCTAAAAAACAATACATTAAACAATAGTCTTTAATAGTAAAACATATGCTTATACTTCGGTAATTGAATTCCTTTCGGAGTGAGAAAATCATAATATTGTGGAAATGGATTTTCAATCGCATTCTTCAGCCGAATCATTTCATTACTGTCAATTGTCTCATCACATATCACGTCATTTAACGATACTTTATTTAAGTGCGGTGATGATACTGATTTATTACGGTTCTTTGTAAATGACATCGTTATTTATGAACTTTAAAATATGAAAATTTATTTAAAACATTAAAATTATCATTAATTTTAAAATTAAATTAATTGTAATATTTGTAAATTAATCACGTGATTTAATGTTTTTATATGAATGAATGTAAAGAAAACGGCGCCAAAAATCGTACATTTGTGTGACTCAATGCTTTATGTGTCCCCATCTTTTGTGTGATTTCCATTGTATTGTGACGTGAGATGTGTTTTTAAATATAATTATATAAATGATTAATAATCACGATTATGCATTTAATTAAATATAATTATTAATGCCGAACATAATCGTTACATCATAATCATTGCACATCCGTGAACATTTTAAAGGCATTAAATAGTGATACTCGAATCTACATTTATATGCATTTTGAGTCATATGTTTACATATGAAATTATTGTGATTTTTTTTAAAGAACATTAATTCAAATCATTGCCTTTCAAATTAATTTACATATAAACACATTACGTGATAAGAGTTTTAATATTATATTTTTTATATTTTATTTCACTATACATTTACAACTGACACTTTAAGCAACAGTATTGTATTTGAACATTTGAATCATTACAATGAAAAACTATTAATGATAACACATGTAAAGTCCCATAAAAGCGTTTTTATAATTTTGAATTAAGTATAATGCAATAGCATTTGAGTTATTTAAGTGATTCTTTGACCATTGAAGCGATTCTTTGACCATCGAAGTGATGCATCTGAACGAATCTCATTCATCTTCGCCGATATCATACATCTCCAACATATGTATAGTTTGGCATTCTCCAAATCACGTGTTTCTACAATTAGCGAATGTCTTTCTTTTAATCTCATATCTGACCTCAAATGGCATTTACGGCATTTTATACCTCCGTTCGTGTCTCACGATTGCCTCTGTATTCTTTGCTCTTTGGGGAGGGATAATCTTATGTGCCGCTGACATATTCATATGGAATTTGGCATTCGTTGTAATTAATGCTCTTCACGTTATATGTATCATATGGAAATTACATCCTTTCATTAGGTAATTACTCATGAACCTCCGTAACTTGAACCCTCTATAACTCGAAAACCTCTATAATTTGAACGGATTCTCAAGACCCGCCTCTATTGATTTACATTAGGAATGAACCTCTATAACTTGAAAACCTTATTTTGAACAAAAATTTTGGACCGCAATATGTTCAAGTTATGGAGGTTTATGTGTACTCATTACTTAGAAATAAATAACTACAGACGTAACTAAAAAAAGTGAAAAACATGTGATAGAAAAGTTTTTAACTTTTTTGTAGTTCTAAAGTTTCCCCATTAATGTATAGATTTCCCCATTAATATACAGATTTCCTCACGATGTTGAAATGGTGTACCGCAATCTCTTTCAACCGTTACGCGTATCGCGGCACTCATTTAAGAAGATATACGCATGTACAAGAGAAATACAAACGTTAAAAGCTAAAGATATTTATGCGATCGAAGGCCGAACTCACGTCGATAAACTCTCACTGTTATTGACGGGACGGGTCTCGGTGATTCGCGGCGGACACAATCTCCATATAATCGACTGTCACCAATTTGTGGATTCTCCCGAATGGTTCGGTATGGGGTCGAACGACACATATCAAGTGTCCATTGTTGCACTGGAAGAGTCCCGACTTTTAGTGTGGCATCGCGATAAATTGAAATTATCCATATGTAATGATGCGTATCTTCAGACAGTTTTGGATAATATCCTCGGAAAGGATGTCGTAAAGAAATTACTTCTCATTACTGATTGCATCGGCAATCATAATGCTGTTGCTAATGAAGAGTCAAAATTAATTGTACCCTCTCATAGGGCCATTGATCATGTTATTAAAAGAGTTCCTTTAAATTCCAACGGTGAGAACTTTATTGTCATAATATTCGTTATTTAATTATTTTTTATATTTATACAGAAACAGTCGCGTCGAATTGTTTTTGGAATTTATCACGAATTACTGAATCGGATGCCGAAACTTGTGTTTAGTCTTAATGTGTGAGAAGAGACTGAATCATTAATTATTTATTAATAATAATAATTGACTCAATTCACATACAAATATACAAATATTTATTCAAAATTCAATTCTAATACATTTTAATATTTATATCTTTAATCTTTTACCATTTGTGCCATTAATGGGTGATGATAATTGATTTTACGATTATATATTTCTAATAATAATAATAATAAAGTTTTTTAAAATTAAAGTTTTTGTAAAACAATATTTGATTTGAATACAGTGTACTCTTTACTGTTGCTTCTCACTCTTAAAGTTTCTGTACACTCTAATGAATTGCATACAATAATTAATTATGCATATGCTTTGTATGTAAACGAATATACATTCATTTGTAGTGCAACATTAATCAGAGTACACCATAATCAGAGTACACCATAATAAGAGTTCTCTTTATTTGTAACTTATGTTTGGATATTCTGAAATTTATTGTAAATGCATTTATGATTCCACATAATGCTGAATCGATATTTGCAAATTTATTTGTATCTCAGCATAACGCATTCACATGAAAACGGATTTATATTGTCAAATGTATGTATTGATTATTCTATCGTTATTATTATACTCAACATTTGTTTGGGTATATTTATTATCGAACTTTTCATGCGTATCATAGAATTTTCCGGATAATAAAATAACATGATTCTTATAAATCATAACATAACATTATTTAACAAATCATATGTCAGAAAACAGTTTTAGTTTAAAATAAAAATATTAAAACACTTTAAGAATGACATTTTAGACATTACAAAACTTTAAAGTTCTGTTTAATCTTTTAAAATAATCGTTTTGCAGAAATGAGTCATTAAAGTGTTAATTAAATGTGATTTTATGTTCCGCTATATTCTTGATTTGAATCTCATTTCCTTAATTAGCAATTAATTTATACGTAATTTATATATAATTTATGTCATACGCTGTACAATAAAAGATTCAAATCAATTTAATAAATTAATTTATTATAAGCATAGAGTTTAAATGTTTGAAATTTATGAAATTGAAATTATCAAAATTAACGTGTGACTAATTAATACTTTTGCAATATTCTAAAAGTTGTATATTGAATTAACTAAATTTATATTTAACTTTAATTGTGATAAACTATAACATTATTTATAAATATTAATATTTAATTATTATATCGTTAAACAAATACTTTAATATTTTGTGTCAATTGATTTAAAATATAAGATTTAAAAAACTTTAAATTTCAAACTTTAAAACTCTAAAAAAATTTAAAACTCTAATCTAAACTCTTCCAATACATGTACGTGTACATTTACATGTACATTTATACTTCACACAAAAGTAAATTAAAATGCATACTATCAATTACGTCAAAATATTTAATAACTTTTAACACCCTTTTCTTTGTATAACCTTATTATTGCATTCATGAGCTTAACTTTGTCAAACATTTGAGGTAATTTGAGGACATAATTTGTTGTAAACCCACTGAAGAGTGTCAACTTACGATGGATGGCGAATGAAACACATCATCATTGTATGATCATCATTAGTGTTAGACTCATGGTGTATTGTATTAAGGAATTAATGCAACAATACGATGGCATCACAGTCAAGAGCGGGAATCCTTCCGTTGTATTATCAGCGATCAGTGAACGGACAATTTACGGGACCGTCGCGTTCAATACTCCGGTTGAGAGAGAAATATGTACTCTTAAGTGTAATCGCGATTTTTGTGGTGTTTTCGTTAATCGGTGTTTACTTTTTACCGGAGCTTAAAACCAGTTCCGTATACAAATTAATTAAACCGTCGGATCAATTGGGACCGAACTTAATCGGGATTATACCTCCGGTCGCGGATGTTAGTGATGTTAATGTTCACACCGCACGTTATAAGGCTGATGATGTAAAGAGATTAAATGCCAAAATCAAAATGGAAATGAATTACTCGATGAGTCAAATGGGAGCGGTTCTCCCGCGACCGAACATCGCACCCCACAATGGACGCAACAATGCTAATGGGGGCGTTAAAGGCTATAATAACAATGGTTTTGGCAGTGTTAGTAAAGGTCCCAATGATTGGACACCTCTTGTGTTACCCGATGGTGAAGATCCCGATCCTGAAATGCGTGAACGAAGGAATTTCGTCAAGAAAATGGTGCGGCACGCGTGGGATAATTACGTTACGTATGCGTGGGGTGAGAATGAGTTGAGACCGATTTCGATGAAAGGGCATTCGGCGGGCATTTTCGGCAATTCTAAATTAGGTTATTCATTACATTATTAATTATTTGTATAACTATAATATTCTAATTAAAGGTGCAACAATTGTGGACGGTTTAGACACACTCTACATAATGGGGATGACAGAAGAATACAAAAAGGGCAGGGATTGGGTCGAACAAAACCTGTCATTAGACGATGTTAATACGGAAATGTCTGTGTTTGAAACGACCATACGTTTCGTCGGCGGACTCCTCACGTGTTACGCGTTCACGAAAGACCCGATGCTTCTGGAAAAAGCACATTCAATAGCATCAAAATTACTTCCGGCATTTAACACCCCCACGGGCATCCCTCACGCATTGATCAACCCCGTGACCGGCGGGAGTAAGAACTATGCATGGGCGAGTCAGTCGAGTGCCATTTTGGCCGAAATCGGCACCATTCACATGGAATTCGTGTATCTGAGTGATCTCATTGGGGATAAACAGTATAGTGACAAAGTATTTAATATCCGCCACATCCTCAACTCACTGAGTAAACCTCACGGGGGCCTTTACCCAAATTACGTCAACACAAAGACGGGAAAGTTCGGGCAGCGTAAGTGTATTAACCCTAACATCAGACACATAATTTAATGCAGTAAAATGTATCGATAATCCTCTGATATGCATAATGTTAATATTATTAATTTGATGTGCATTAATGCACCGATAGTCTCATAACGCCTGTAATGGTGTCACGCTGCGAGTGGAGTCATTTAGGGATTGCCTTTCGTGTAACCTTAGGCAAAATTATATTCTGCTCCTTTTCTAATTTCTTTCGATGGGCCTTTCGCGGGCCCTTTTAACATATAAATGACAGATGCACATTTAGATGCACATTCACAAGTGTGACATTAAAGATGAAAAATTTTTAAGTTAATGGTAATTACATTGGGAAACGTGATTCATTTACAAAGCAGTTTCATAAGTCATGTTTCTCTGTCTTATTTTTCATCTCTTTTCACTTAAGTGTCGTCACGCATGTGTTACCGGTTTATAAATTGCAGGTGTGTTCAGTACATTTTTTGCGGATTTATATTTTTCTGATTTTACCGGAGATATCATCTGTGGTTTATGCGCATATACACCCCGATTCATATTAACCTGAAACATTCCGAACAAAAACAGTTCAAATGTTAAATGTTTACGTCATTATTCAATTTCATAATATGCAACTAAATTCAATCAAATTTAAGCGTAATACATGTTCATATATTACGTTTAAAAGACTTGACAATATTTATAAAAATAATTTAACAAAAAATTAGTTGATTATTCCCCGCGATCACCTGATATGACTCCGTTAGATTTTTATCTTTTGGAACATATCAAGATAATAGCGTATTAAAAGAATCCTCAAACAATTAATGAACTTAAAATATCAATTACCGTTAAATCGCGCGTATACCGGACACTTTTCACTGAACTGAACCCTATGCGATAATGACTGATAGTGACTGATGCGCGTATTACTAAAATAGAATCAGCATATCAAAAACCTGTTTTTTTTATTTTAGTTTCCATTAGCATAGGGCTTTTGATTTTATGAGGTGTTCGGTATACACGCGATTTAACGGTACATACTCAATACAACCCATTTCTTAAGAAACGTCGTCACTCGTATGGCAAAAGTATTAAAAGAACTAAAAAATGTATTGATGCAGAAGTTTCATATTATGAGCATCTTTTAATTTAGTTATATACACATAAACCTCACCTTTTTTGACACGATTATCGAGCAAAAATCGGTCAA
>LBFL01015932.1:1282-26935 GCA_000988845.1 Hypochthonius rufulus
CTGTCAGTATGTTTAATGCTACAATTAATCGATTTTCTGAAATTTTCGATTTTCTGAACTGATTTGTTCAGTCCCTTCAGATTGAGAAAATTGAATAATCACTGTATTCAGCTCCAAGTTTTATGTAAAGTATAATGTTCATTCTACTCTTTGATCAGAATTATACCGAATCTCAAATCTTTAAATATTAATTGAAATTATTTAAAAAATTCTTAAATTAATCAATAATTATATAACGTATTATATTAATTACACACCATATTAGCAGATAAAAATGTATATATAAAAGACTATTTAAAAATAACCATTATAATGGTAAATGATTTTAATTTATTTCCATTCACTTCGTGTGCCATTATTATGTAAATATGAAAAAAACAATTTTGAAAATGCATTATACATGTGTGTGTACATATGAGTCTTATTTGTTATTGAAAGAGATTTACCGTTTTTCAGTGCAATTCCCTCGTAAAACGAGAAACATCATTTACTATGAATTTAACACAGTGTGTGAGTCTCTCATTTCTCAAAGTATAGAAAAATGATTATTCTTTTTTTGTTAGCATCTCATACATCTCATACATTAGCGAGAGTATAGAGATACTCATCTCCGACTCTCTCTTTTTGAATCATGGACTTAGGGGGCTGAGGCCATTGGGGATTGATGAAAAGAAACACTATACATTAATGTTGTAGCGGTCTTTTCATTTGCTAAGTTACGTAAGTTGTGTCCAATCAGATAATTTTTAAAAAAAATTTATCGCCATCAGTGGTAGTATAACATAAAGAAACCACTGAATGAAAAGTTTAAATCAACTCTTAAACCGCTATATTTTTATTTACACTCTAAATATTGGAAATAAACATAAAACAGTGTAAACATAATATTTTCATTTTTCTCATTCCGTGCGATTTATAAATATTTATTTCACTCAAAATAACTGCTGTCAGATGATGAGAGACTTTTAAAAAGAATTTTCTCTTTGAATATTACCGTTTTATACTCTTTAACTGATGAAATGACAGATCCAAAACTTAACTCTCTTCAAAAACAACTGTTAATAGACCATCGTAAGGGGATGATTAAAGAGTAAAGCATTGTGTTAAAGTGAAGTGAGTGAATGCATATTCATCTTATTGTTTGAAATCACAGACCGTTCATGCGAAACCATCGGCAGTCACAACTTTTTTCTTTTATATTCTTAAAGACATGTTTTATTACATTCATAAACAAAATGCATTTCCTTATTTATTTAGAAACTGTTTTAATTATTGTAGAATTATACTAAAATAGAAAATTTATTCAACAATAGTAATTGAAAAACCAGAAAAATACATTTTACCTTAGGATGTGTATTTTTTGGTAAAGCATAATATCAGCGTCTTCATGGGTGGTGATGTCATGAGGCAACTTATGGCTCAAGAAATAGTGAATTTGTAAGGGGTTCTCTCACCTCTTAAGATTGTATGATCTAAAAATAAAACCGCTGACATTATGAGTGCGAACTTATGGAATGCACTTTATCTAATGTTAATAACGAATACTTTTGGTCGGGAAATTTTACTTACGTTCTAAAAGGGCCCACTTTATTCAACTTAAACTCCATCATCCTCATCCTCCTCTGTCCTCCTCTGTCCTCCCCTCTCTCCTCTTCTTCTTTTGCTCATTCCTCATCAGCTTAAATCGGGTCTTTAGATTATTATGAAAGTTGACTTCCATTGAATAACTTTAACTTCTTTATTCACGGAGGAAAGCGTCGGACGATCCATCTTATCGTTGACAGCAGCATATATGTATATTCACCGTTACTTACTATTGTTGCAATTTTTTGCGTTTACATCTTCCATTATTTGGCATAATCTCCATTATGTCACTGACTTTTTCCCGTTGAATTCATCTATATTTATATTTAGTAAATTTTCAAACATTAAAACAGTGCCATTTTCTTAAGATTAACCGAAGTTATTGAGTTACGGAACAGCAGAGATATGCCAAAATAATATGCATCATAATATACATGATCATCTGACTCAATGGATGCAAATTGTCATTACCAATGGAAACAGCACATTGAGGCTCCACTGTCAGAGTCCATAGAACATGGTCAGTTGGAGATGGGGTATGTGAATGGAGTATGTGAATGGCAGATGCACGAAATGTCGACTCAGGAAGGGTTGGGTTGTGTTGGGTCGGGTCACAATCATTTGGCCGCATCGTGACTGTTGTTGTAATACCATGCAACGGTAATACATGGACGTGCGGCTACAAATTATAATCAGAAGAGGTGAATGTTAGCAGATGGCCGCGTTGTGAGCTCTCACGTCCATTGCCGGACTCAATACAGTTAAGTTATATATGTTTTGAGATGGACGTGGGTGAGTGTGAGTGTGAGGGTGGGAGTGAGGCCCTACTTTAGACCAAAAATGAGAGTAAACATGTTATTGTGTTGTTTATTCAGCACGCGCAGAGTCTAATATTGTACCTCAACACTCTTAAGATGCTAAATGATAAAAACATACATCTAATTTAGCATCTCAAAATGAAAAATTACGTGTTTAATAACAAATGGAAAAATCTATAGAATTTTTATTTTTAATCATCTACAATATTATGGTGCATCTCTTATATCATTATAAATTTAGTTAACACATGAAACCCCACATTATATCCAACAATGGCATACAACAATGGTATATAACAATCGAAGCATTCAATAGTTAGTTGCAAATTTCAATTGACGCATTCACCCATTTGTGGAGGAGTAAAACTTAATATAGGTACGGGCAGAGGCATACTAGAGGCATACGAATAGTAAACAACAATATACACATATTGTATTCTTTTTTGTGCAGATATAGTTTTTATTCGCTCGCATATGCCACACATCTATAGATTCATGTATATATAAAAGCACTTCAGCATACCCAATGCAATCGGCATTATATAAGTTGGCTTTTGAGTCCCGAGTATAGTGAATGAGAGAATCCGACGAAAACTGTCGTTTCACATTTGACAGGACTGCTAAAAAGCGGTTTTAAACCAAAAAGAATAATAAAATCTGTAAAGAGGCGTGTCGTGTGTCACAAAGTCTCAACTATTTACGTAGATATTTCTAAGGAAAAATATACGAGTCCAATTTCCTGCTGTTATTTTAATGTTTTTTTTGGCTAAAATAGACCTTTAAGATCCTGGTATATGACCACCGCTATCGATGACCTCTGCTATCCTCTGCTATCGATGACCTCTCAGGCGAAGTGAAACAAACTGCGACTTTAATGATCGTATACCTTTTATAACAGTTTACACATCTCTAAATTTAAATTTGGCTCAATTTAAGTTCTCTCTTTCGGAGGGGATCATTCCTCTCAAGAAAAACATCACATCACTTGAAAAATTGTGTAATTCTTAGAAATGCAATTGTCGAATAGTGAAAAGCGGCATCAATTCCAAGGGAAACATTTCATAGTAAAGGTAAAGAAACCAATAATTATAATGCAATTTTAAGTTCGACTATATTTTTACTTTAATATATTCCTTCGGTCGTGATTTATTGTTTCTAAAGGATAGTGTTTGAATGTAAATTGAACTAATAATTAGTTTTATCAGTGATTGATTAACCTATGAATGCCTTTATAATTATATCCGCATTCATTCCCTGAGAGAAAAATGTGTTTTTTCAACAAATTTTTGAAAATTTTTTGAAAATTTTTATAAATTAAGAAATTTCAAAGTTATGTTTTGCTATTAAATAAAAATTATGCGCAATTTCTTTGTTTATTCCTCAATTATTTACTGTTATAAATGCCGTGAATCAACTTCAGAATGATTTTTGATTTATGCATTTAAAAAGTGTTTCTTAATTCTTAAATCACGATGTAAGTGAAGAAAAATTCCATTAAATTTATACATACATTTGTATACATTTATATACATTTACATACATTTATATACATATATTACATATATTTATATACATTTATATTTGAAATTAATTTTTATTTCTTAATTCTAAATATCGCTTTTCCAATATTTGAAAATTAATATTAAACGAGCATTAGTATTTTGATTTTGGATTTGTGTGAAACAAATAATAGAAAATTTTTGGAAATATTAATTTTATTCTTTAATAGAATTAGTATTTAAATTGTCACTAAATTAGCGCCATTAAATTATTATAAATTTTTTAAATTTTGAATTTTCTTAACATTAAAAATAGTTTTTTGCAATGCTATTGTATGTCGTCATTCAATTCCGGAATTATTTATGCCACAGAATGATGTAAAACGGTTTTTTATCTCAAAAAAATAAAAATCATTAAAATAAAATGATAAATATATCTATGTATTCATGGAATATATTTAAATATCCCAAAATTAAAATCACATACACTGTATCTATTTTAAAACTTTTAAAAATTACACATACTGCATTGAAACAGCGCATTATATAGCATTTTTTTAGTATGTGTATGTTATAGTAGCAAATTATTATGATGCTAATTTTATGCTCACATGGGTGTGGTCACCCTAATTATTGCAATATTTTGAGTCATTTTTATAAGATAATGATAACGAAAAGTATGATAATTAGTGTGACCACACAATGAAAGTATATGCTATCATATTATTGTGCTATTTTATTGAAATATGTGTAATTTTTAAGTTTTAAATTGAACACGGTGTATATAAATGTTTATGTGAAAAAAAAATTATTCATTTGCATGCTGAAATTATTTTTATAATGAGATTCTACAGTGTGTGAATCATAACTCCCCAAAAAGCTCCGGATCAAAATTTCGCAGCGTTTCTCAAGAAACACTGTCACTTGTATTTGGAAACATGAAGCGGAAAATTGAATTATGTATGAAATAAGGAAAGAACATTTTAAACATATTTTACATTAAATAATTATTTATTCACAATTTTGTGGAACTCATGTGGGACCACACAAATTAAATAAAATTTTGATCCGGAGCTTTTTGGGGAGTAATAATTGACACACTGTTCTAAAAATAGAAATATTGCCTAAAATTTAAATGATGGACATTGTTGTTTAGGGAAATACCAAAAATACTCTAACATGACATGGTTATTTTTTTCTTAATTATTTTAATGATATTATTTGATATGATAATATTTGATAAAAATAAATTTTATTGGGTTTAGAATAATATAATTTCTATATAATTATGAACTTTATATTTCAAAATTATTAAAGTATAAAAAATTGAGAAAGAAATATAATTATAAATATGTATAGAGTAGCCCTAAATTAAGTATCCCCATATTAATATTTGATGTAAATATGGGGATACTTTATTTAGGGCATCCCTGTATTATATGAGTTAAAATTTCTCAACGTTTTGTTTGATTCTTGTCCCTTAATTGGTATGAGAGACTATGAGACTCAAAAATTATTTTGAACATATGACTAATAATTAGTCCTGATTCATAAGCTCAAAATTATTCTATGATTCACTTTTTTAGTCAAGTTTAATATATAAAGAGTTATACAAGTGTAATGCCTCCATTATATGACTCTCACCTTAACCATTACTAATCCATAATTTTGTGATGATTAATTTATTTTAAATGTGAGAAATTTTCTGCAATACTCTTTAGTATTTATCGGCAGATTATATAAGAGGTAAGAAATAATAATCATTAGACTTTATGAAATATTTAAATATTAACCGTCATTTGCTATGAATCAAAGCATTGCGGTGTGTTGTGTATGCACAACAATGGTTAAACTTTTTAATTATTAATTTTTGTAAAACATTTATCAATAGTTTTTTGAACTTTTACTTTAGAATATTCTAGAAATTTAATGATAAAAGTTTAAACTTTTTTATAAAATTATGATGCATCTGAACCCTGAAATTTTCCGTTTTTTAAAGGCCATAAAAAGGGGGAAAATTTAAACTCAGATCCGTACTATGCCATAACCGATGCACTTACACCCGTCATTTTCATTTTTCAATTTAAATTTTTCTTTAATTCAATAAATTTTGTTAAATATTTAATAATTATTTTTTGAAATACGAGACCACATTTAAGCACATATCTCGAGTCCCTTTTGCAGGCTGATTGAGTGCGGGCACTACCATCAAATCAATTACGCTCATTGTTGCGATTAATCACTTTTGAATTTTTTTTGATTTTGTAATTTGTTATTTTTTAATGATTTTTTGTATATTTTGGGGTTTTGTGATTTTTGATGATGCAACGGTGTTTTGAACGGTACTTTTTGTTATGTGCAATGGTGATGTGCATTGTTGGACATAACACGATGTGAGAAATAATTTTTATCATATATAAAATATATATTAAAACTGGACATTGAAAAATGGTATAATATAAGAGAACGGTGATTGATTTTATTTTGGGGATGGACTCTGATATAATAATACAATCGCATTGATTTTGATTACCCAATGAAAGTGTTGGTTTCAGTGTGATCAATAAATGGACTGAAGCATCTGAGAGAGTGATTCATCACATCGCATCTCTTCCTTCGCAAATAACCAAAATATCCAATACTAAAGTAATTCGAAGTTCGAACAGAGAAAAACAAATGACTAATTTCATTTCAACTAAAAGAATGATCCCCGAATCTAATGCTATACTTTACTTATGTATTCGCTGAAATGTGATTCGTTAAATTCGGGTATTTTATATCCCTTTTGATTGAGCTGTCGATGCGATGAAAAATGGCATCGCAAAGAGCATGGAAATAAATATACACTAAAAAAAGATAAATGCGAATGTATATTTCATGTGTGGCACTTACTTTAATATGGGTGTAGTGTTATGTTCACTTAAATAGCAATACAGTGACTTCGATGGTAGTCACGGGCTTCGGTGGCAGTGTATAGTATTAGTATGGGCATGGGCTGGAAGTACATAAATCAAAAATGATGCGGTGATTTTTATTTTCCAACAGAACCAACAGAAATGTATGAATTGCATGCGACTTTACTGTGCACCAATGATTTCGGTGGAAAAGAGAAATGAGAGGAAAGAGAAAATAGAGTGACATTTTATTATTTATCATAATTCTAAAGAGTTTTGTTTATCGATATATTCCAAAATGAAAATAACCATCATGAACAGGGGGGAGTGAATGATGGGATACCCCTTCAGTTGTCTGTGTCCAGTAGTGGCTGTAAAACTAAACTCATTGTTCTTATGCACTCTCTCTTTTCAATCTCTCAATGTCTATCCAAATGCAGCTGCAATCATCGCAATACTGGTCAATTGTTGGATACAAAAAGCATTGTAATAATAATATGTGAAATGCTTATCATTGCCCTTTCAGGCCAAAGTGTGGGGTTTCTCGTAAAGCGCGTGTGTACAGCACGCGCATTCTCCTGTCGTTCATTTATAATGGATTGAAAATGTTAGACGTGCATGCAATGGATGCCGTCTGCCAATGGATGCCATTTAATATAGCTTTACATTACATGTCGTCCCGAAACCCCCTTTCAGCGTTCGATCCGAACTTATCAATGTTCTCCTAACAGAACAGTACTCCACTACTGTACTCTTTGCTTATTGCGTATTTTCAATGAGGCTCAATGAGGTTTCTCTTGACTCTCCCCTTTCCCCTTTCCCCTTTCTCCCCCGAGCTTTACACAACCGGTACAAACGGTACTTTTCCTTCACAAACAACAATAATAATGCTGATATAAGGGATATGTTTTGCCAGTACTGTCAGATAACGGCACCATACTATTGAGTCACACCAAAATGGATGGTCATTCGGGGGTATTATTTTAAAAATGACCATAATCAGCAATTTTTCCAACAGCATGTTTATGGCTATACTTTTATTTTTGCGATAATTTATCTGTGATAAGTAATGGTACCATTGACACGTCAGTATAATGTTTTATATTCATAGGGTAATAAAATTGTAGGAAATTGTAGGTATAGAATAAAGTTGAAGTCCTATAAAAATTCAAATAAAATTTCTCGATTTGCACCTGTTTTTGCAATTAATTTATCACGTATATTATTTGAATCATTAATAATTACACAATTAACTATTAAATATAATGATTTCTTATATTAAATGAAACGTTAATTAATCAATTAAAATAAACACTTAATCCGTAAAATAAAATACAAGTGTTTTGTAGATAATTTCAACATAATTTGTCTGTGATTAGCGTTTTGTTTTACTGCCAAAAACTGAAAATACACATAAATATATTTTTAATGATCTCTTAGATAAGGATAGTCTGACATTTGCTAACGGTATTATTCCGTTTTTTAAGCGCAATTTTATTTGTCGTATCATTGAAAGTAATAAATATGCAATAATTTATAACTTATAACTGTTGTTCATACCTTATATCTCATTTCGCCGAATCACGATTCGCCTAATAAATTGTAATACTTTATAATTATAAAAAGGATATTGTCTTAAAATATAAGCATTATTAGTGATGCATAAATGAATAATGAACAAATAAATAATGAATAAATGAATATTCATTTAAATGATAGTTAATGAATGAATAAATACGCTGCAATGTAAACGAATAAATTCAAATGAGTAATTAATAACTACGTATGATTATTCATTTATTTGTGTAGATAATGATCGCTACGGTAGAAAACCTTATGTTTTATTTGGGAAAAACGAGTTTAAACTTTTCCATCGCATACAGTTAAAGTTGATTTTTTTCATTTGCACAGTCCATATTATAATACTTTGTATTTTATTATTGACTTTTTTAAAAATTCAAATGCCATAGAAATAACAGAAAATAAATTTGAAATTTCCGATTTTAAACCAAATTCTTTCATTCAATGATATCGTGTAAATTTGATATGTTATTCTATGAGATCTTAGAAATGGATTCCAATAAAATAAAAGAAACATGATACACTTATTATTTAGTTTTTTTCTATTCACTTCTTCTAATTATTCACTTCTAGCTATTCACTTTTAGCTATTTTTCGCTGCCCAAAGAGTTAAAGGATCTGAATAATAAGTGTAACTTGATATCTTATTTTTCCACCGTATCGATCAATTATTTGTTATTAATTTGTGCATCACTTGTGTAAGCATTTAATTTTGACTCATTTTGTCCTTAAAATAATATTTATCAAAAAACACGCGATCGTAATTTATAAATAACAATTTTCACGTGTGTATTATTTTAACATTAATATCCATACATTATATTATATTACATCATAGAGCCGATCATTTTAGCCGATTGATTTTGACCTTTTATTATGGGTTAAAGTTGAAGGTTAAAGGTTAAAGTTGAAAGAATTAACTTAACTAAAATTAAAATTAATCTATGACCCAAATTAACTTTTAGGAAACCTCAATTATATATACAATGCATTCATATAAATTACATGTATTAAAATCGATTTTTTAAAGATTAATTCAAATAAAGCACAATTTACTTATGCAAATCTATTTATCAATTGCATAACATTGAGATTTACTATAAATGGAGAATGTTGTACATAATAATAGTGCCTTTCGATGAAAAGCAATTCGATGAAAAGCACCCACACCCATGCACAAATGTATTTGTATATTTCTGTTATTGGAAAATGTTAATTATTTTTTCAAACATAAGTAATTTCAGGGAAAATTGAGGAAATTCTAAGGAAAAAGAAATATGATATGTACTCACATAGATATGTTAAAGTTCAAGTAAGAAGCATATAACATTTGTCGAATTTCCTCTTTCAAAGTGTAACCGCTCCTTTTGAAAACGCTGATAACCCTCACATTCTCACATTTTGAAAGAAAATTCGGGGCGGAGATGAAAGGGGAATGGGAAATGCGGGAGAAGGGAAAGGGTCAGTGTGAATATGGCAGTGGAGAGTACATTGCACCAGAAGTGGTCAGTAGATTGTTCGAGAACATTTCGTTGCAGTCTCATTTGTAGTGCTGTGTTAGGGTTGTATTAGGGTTGCGATCAGTTGGGTCAGGAATCGATGGCGATGCCAACACAAAAGGCTTAAGTAGAGAAAGAATGGGAAAGGAAGCAGTGTACATACAACAATGTATTCATGTCCATCTTAAAGGAATTGAGAGGAGTTATGGCCACACCTGGAATAGTGTGAAACTACAGTTACTACACTCTACCTTATGTTGTGTATTTATTCTATTTGATTGTCAATTCAAAAGTATATTTTTAAAAAAGGACAATAATTGTAAAGGAAAAGGGATTTTTGAGGACACCGGTTGCGTCCACTATGACATTAACCATGATAAATTACATCTTTGAGCAGCTTCTTTAAGGCAAATCTATTGAAATGTTACATAAGCATACATTATGAATTGCGGTTTACGATCACCATAGTCACTTCCACTATTGTGACGGTATTTTGAATTATATCCCTGTTTTTCTCATTCTTTATGCCTCTTTCTTTACTCAATTTCGTCGGGAAATCTCATAATAACATCTAAAATTTTTACAGAAAAAAATATTTCCATTAAATATGTCATGAAATTTTCATATGATTTCTTTAAAAATTTTTTATTAATATTAGTGTTGAATTTTTTTAAAAAATCCGTATTAATATTTAAAAAATATTTTAATCTATATTCATATTGAAGTTATTACTAAAGGGAGAGTTTTAAAAAATTTGAGTGATGTGAATGCGCATACGGAAATGTAAAACTTGACTTTAAACCAATTGCGTTCACATCCATTGCGAACATTCTAAATCCCCATATCATACTCACATACAACAAACTCCATCCCATCATCTTTCGCCTCATCCAATAGCCAATGTTTGAGTCGGATATTTCCCAATATGAGGGCAGTACTCAGGCGCGAGGACGTCTCCCGAAAGACCGCTCTGTTGAGTATGTGATCGTACCATTTGTAGGTCTTGTTTTTCAAGTCTTTCGAATATCTTTCATTTTTTTACTCATTTTGAATCAGTATACGATTTATTGTGATCGATTGGGGCATCCCCCAATTAACTCATAATGTCATAATTTAGGTGAAAGTTACACCGTTCAACAGTATTACAAATTTTCAACTGAGTGTTGAATCAGGAGTTCGAATGATACAACACTTTCATTTTTTCATTTCAATTTAATTCTTACGACGATCATCAATGATCATCTATAATCACCAATAATCAATAATCATCAATAATCAACAATAATCAACAATAATCAACCATTAGTTTATCGTTCATCACTGTTTCGCTAATCTAAGGACTTTGATATATCCAATTCCGGAGTAAACATATTTACACACAACAGAATCAATTAATCGGGTCAAAGGTTATTTTGGAATTTGTTTGAGTTAACTTTTGGTTCCTCATTTTATATCACAGTCACGTATATATTTATTTCACTGTGAAAACCGCGGGTTGTAAAAACCCCCGTAAAAATTCGTCAAAACGGGTGCCGAAACGAGAATGTGTGAACCTAATGGTGAGTTATTCATAACAATAAAGCAATTTTTTAAATGTATTCACTATTAATGGCAGTATAAGTGACCATATGTCTATGATGCCAATTAATGTAATAAGAGGAACGGGCAATTAAGTCGTTTCCAATCGAAGTTTTATTACGGCAGAGCTTTTTTCAATGTATGAGAGCAGGTGTTGTGTTTGTTTCACTGGACCATGGGTTTAAGTGTAGAAACACTGAGGGCATTTGCATTTGATAGTTAATGGTCACTGCTAACTGCTCACATCCCATTTTAAAATTTTCACATTTAACCTAACCCCAAATTTTCCGACCTCTGATGCTATTTTTGGGTTTCAAGGTTAGGGTAGGCTAAGCTCTGTGGGCCTTTCATGGAATTCAACACAATTGTATGGCCCTTAATATTCACAAATTCTCCACAAATATTTAAATATGGTTTTATCTATAATTTAATAATTGTTTTATTGTTATTCGCTGAGTCAATGTTCTGAAATAGAAATTTAATTTCGCTTAAAGGTGATTGAATTGACATGCTATTAGTTACTAACTTTATTATACTCTTATCTTATCTCACATTTACTCGTATCATTGTTGTTAGAGGCGAAACATATGCATATTTTCCAAATGTCAGCAGATATTTGATACAATTTCAATGTCAGAATATTATAATTCGAAGAAATAAATGATAATAAATGATAATCTGAAATTATCATTGAGTCTTAATTAAAAATCTAAAACAAAACACGTGATAATCTGGAAAATATCGAAAATAATAAGTATGACGTGAATTTAGTTAGTGTTTTGTTTTTAACATCTTTGGACATTTGGTTGATGCGTTAAGCCGATAAACCATGGAAATGATTATCATGGAGTTTCATGCAGTTTCATCCATCACTGCATCATTCCACGCATATAAACCCTCTCATATAAGATGCTGAATATTTATTTTTAGCATATGTGAAGATGAACTTCCAATAGTATTGTTTCTCCTCTTTGTAGTGAATTATTGCCTCTTTTAGCCTCTTTTTTCCTCTCTTATCTTAGCCTTTCTTTACTCGTAACATAAGGAACACCCCACACATAGACACACACATCCGCGAATCCCCTCCAAATGCATAGGAGAATGGTTAATGGTCAATGGCGCGTCACCTGTGAACCGAATTGCATACAATTTTCAATCCCTCCCTGTATTGTCCCCCCATTTACCAATGCCCATTGGCGATTACGTCAGTGATCGATACATGTAATTGATTTTGACAATAATAACTGACCCGACGCTTCGCGGCATACACCGGCAATGATCGAATTTCTTCTTTCGTTATTACGATGCGAATGATTCTGATGCGACTTTTCCATGCGTGATAATTATATGGGTCCAAATGCTACAGACACGACTTTATTATTGTTGTGTCGCGACACTAAATCGATATATCACTATTGTTGTAATCTTTAATTTACTACTTAAGGCATTTTCTACTTAAGGCTATCTCTGTATGAATTATTTGTTTATTTTTTTCATTATGATTTACCGTTCTTTTTAAGTTTATTGTGTAATTTTCCATTAAATGTAAAAACCCCTGAAATACATTGTACTAAAGAGGCGTACATTAATGTAGTGAAAAGTAAAGTAATAATTCACATTTCAACACCTGTCATATCATAAGAGAAACCATTGAAATGATTAATGTATGGCAATAAATAAGAATACGAATATCCATATTCACAAATACATATATTCATATACTCATAAATTGCATTGACACATCCCCCCGTATTGTATGCTCCACACCGTGAAAGGGCATGTTTTTGAAAAAAATTGGTTCAATTTAAATATATTTGTAAAAATGTCGAAATGTCGAAGTGTCGAAATGACCTCTCCTTATTTGAGTAACTTTATTCAGGATTTGTGTGCATTCGATTCGATTCGATTCGATATGTATGAGAATCAAATTACGATCCTCTCATTTACAGCGCCTCCTTTTTTATCGATCGGAATTCGATTTACTGTGTTAAGCTTCGTTAGTGTTTTAGGGTTTTAGGAACGGAGCGACACTCGTAGTGAGACTCATATCGGGTTTTTATTTGTGCGAAATGAGTGTTACAATGGCAAATGAGACCATTTCTGAGTATATTTATATAATTGTTAAATTCAACTTAAAACTGATCCCATTGATTCTGGTCTCATACTTCGATATGATGTCAGGTGTCAAATATGACGGTCGGTGTGGAAAGGTAAGAGTCCATCCCCCGCCTCCTAAAAAACGTTTGAACCAACCAAATACGAGAACACTGGAAACTGAAGAAATTACTTTTGTTAAAAATGTGCGTAAAGCAGAGCTTTCGAAACAAATAATTTGATTGGTCATGTCATTTCATTCTACAAACAATAGAACTTCCTCTTATGCCATGAGAAAGGGCTTCAAAATTTCCAAAATGTTTGAGTGTGCTCTGTACTAGAATTTTTCAATAATGGCCCTTTGATCTTTTATAAAATAACCATCCTCCATCTTTGTATGTTTTGCTTATCTATGCCCATCATGCATTGGATACCATTACCACTACCATTTTATTACCAATCGATTTTAATTGCTGTATTGATTGATCCTATTGATTAATTCTATTTTTATATTAAAATTTATTTAATTACTATGGTTACCATTTTTGAGATTATTGCACACTAAATTTTAAAAATTTAAAAATTTTGCATAATTAATATAAATTTAAATAATTACATAGCATTGATTATGTGGATTCTTAATATTCTAAATATCATGCGCGAGGGTTTCACAAAAAGGGTGGTTTTAGAATTTTAAAATTGATTTTTTATATAAATTAATGGAAATTAATTTCTGCATAATTTTGAATAAATTTAAAAATCGATTAAAAAAAATTAAAATTTTGACCGATTACATAGATTAACAATTGAATAGGTGTGTACGTAATCTATTGGAATAGATTGAATAATGAAGGTTTAAGTGCATAGATGTGGGGATATATATAATTTAGGTGAATGTCCAGTGCTGTCCACAGTGTGGAGTCACAAATCCATTTGGTATTTTGAGTTTTACAGAATTTTCTTTTTCCATACCCATACGCTCCATACCCAAACGCCTCCGATACCATTGGTTCGTTCGCAAAAAGCAGCGGCGGAGGCACATGTGCTTTATTGTAACATAAAAGTTTCACCGCACACACTGAACAGTAAAAGTGGAGATGCGAATTTTCATTGAATTTTCGAGAGAAAAAATCGATTTTTGTACAATTTTAGTGCAAAGTGCGAGCATGAGACAGTCATATTTAACAAATGCTGCGAACTTTTGTTTTCACGATGACCATCATCAGGATCAACAGGACCAAAATTCCTGTTGTAACACTCCTTCTCATACTATCGCAGGTCAGCAATTTTATTTCCATCCCTCTCCATCCCTCTCCGTTCCCCGGACCCGGGCTTTGTCCATCTGATTATAGGTTATATGAAATGTGAGATAATGTTTATCACTTCCTTTATCACTTAAAATAGTAGACATTTGTAACGCACGGTACATTTGTAATGCACTGTACATTGTAGTGCACTGTACCTGCCTCAAAAGGCACAATTACATCCTTGTTGTGGCCATGGGTTGTGTTGTTGTTGTTGTGGCTGTGCTCTTTCCTTTCGCCTCATATTCGCCTCCTTTCCTCTCCATTTCCCTCTTTTCCAACGCTACATGCACGGATGGTTTTGTAGTTTGCATCAAGAATATGATGTGACGTGTTGACACGTATCACATGTGTCCATTGTTGCAAATTGCATTCATGTATTTTTTTTGTTAACATTTTTATAAAAGTATTGTGATATTTTCAGGAAATTTATTCCGACAAAAATTGCGGTTTTATTAAACCAAAAACTTTATTATACTCTCGAATAACAAAATGTTTGGAGTTTTAAAGTAAAAGTGAAATTTTTCATGTTATATATGAGATTATATTTTTTGGTGCTAAAAGATTTAGAAATGCAATAAATTTAAATTTACTAAATTTATTACTCTCAAAAAAGGTATAAATTGTTTATCATTTATCTTATTTTACTTAAAATTTATAACTCTTCTGTCATTATTCATTTTAAAATTTCAATATGAAAATTATGAATTTAATTTAATTATTAATAATAATGTAGTATTTTTGAACAGCAATTATTTTAGTTGAAATAATACTATTTATTTCATTCATTTTAATATTTTAAAATGGTTTTCTCTGTTAAAATCCTCTCCAAAGTTATATGCATTTATATGTATGATGTCATTGAAATTCTTAAATTTTCCTATAAAATTGAATTCAAAAAATTAAAATTTTTAATAATTTAACTTTAATTAAATTCTCAATGATATATATACATATATATATAATATGTTTTTTCACAATCTTTACGCAGATTGTTTTAAGTCATTTGAAAGAAAATCGATTTTTTAAAATTAATTAATTTGTAAAATATTCTGAAATGGTTTTGGAGCAATTGTATTGTCCGAAACATTTATATTGCCTCAGTTAATATTATTATAAAGAAAATCAATTCTCACGCACAACGAATTTAAACATCTATATATTTCTCTTTTTCTATAAATTGTTTTTATGTGCGCATTCAGATTATTTCTAGAATTGTATTAAAAGAGTGCCTAAAGGTATAGGATTTAAAATAATTATTAAAAAAATAAATATTAAAAAAATAATTATTTAAAAAAATAGATAATTATATTGATTCAGTGATTCGCAATTCTTGAATATGTAAAATTCTCCATCAGACCATAGTTCCGATCTAATCAATGGTTCCGATCTAAAGTATTAATCTAATTTAATTGGATTTAATTGTGCATCAGAATTGGTAATAATAATAAATATGACCCTTGAATTAAAAAGTATTTCTATAATGCAAATAACGACATTCAATAATTTTAGAAATATGAAGATTTAGAAATATAATATAATACGTAAAACTTGATTCGGTAATGCTTTGCAATGCATTATCATATATGATTTAACTTATGTATTTTTATTAACATGACAATGAACGAAACGTTAGATTTGTTTACACGAATTTCAGCCGCACTTTAATGCATATGACAGTTGTTGGTTGTATTATTTGATGGATTTTAGTGTAGGCGTTAGTGAAATCCCTCCGTACATATCAGGATGGGATCTCTAATACTTGAAAAGTCCCAAACTTTTCATTATCCGATATTTTCCTCGACACGCGAACGATTCGAGGGTCATTTCTATTGTGTATATTTTCTCGCGCTCTCTCATTTGGACAATGGTCCAGTCGCGTGGGCTTAGCTCATGTCCTTTTCGATTTGTCTCAAATCAGGAGGTGCAGTCCAATGCAGACCAAAGGTTCATGTATGGTGAGCAGCTGTTCATAGTTTTATGCCATACTGTATGGGGCCATGAAAGTGGGGGGTCAGTAGTTTACTGTATGCAGACCACAGTCGAAAATATTCTGATGAACACCGAACCCCCTTACACCTCAGCTGTCCATAGTGCTGACCCAGACTCAGACTCCCTCTTTCACTCTCTTGTTTTTGTTCCTTTCAAATGGGTGGGTGCTGTGATGTCCGTGTATGTGAGTGGCATACAGACCCTGAGTCCAGTCCATATGTTGTCTCGAGTTTAGCTGTGAATGTCAAAGTATATATCATACCATATTTATTATATTACCATAGTTGTGGGTGTGATTATCTCATTGCTTCTAATGCCTCTCAATGATATTCAATTTACTCCAAAGGTATGTGTTTAGTAATAAATTTGTGGCATCACAATGAATGAATGAGACATTTCTTATCGCAATTTCCTGTTTATTATGGTTTATTATGGTTTAGGCATGTTTTAGTTGAGCTGATAATACGCTTATGTCATTATTAAGTTTATTTGAATCGGATAAAATATGGAATATTTTAATTGTGGTATTTTAATATTTTCAAAATTAAGATGTCATTGAAATTAATAAATGATATATCATAATTGGAAAAAATTAACTGAATGTGAAGGGGCATAACATTAGCTTATGTCAAAACGGGCATAAACCATTAGTATAATTGTCAAACGTAAAATATGAGTCATATTAATATTTTCCTATATATTTCATTAGTAAATTTTTAATGAGTGTTCCATTGAATGGTTCGCGACATGTGCTTAAATTATTTTTACATTATTTCTACATTAAGGTGTGGTCAAATGAGACATCTATTAGTGTAATTTATATCTCATTGCAACTAAAATTGATTTCTCATGGAAACTCATTAACAAATTGTATCGCTGTTTACACAGTGTTCCATTAAAAAAGGCTCAACAAAAACCGATTTTACCTAAGATTTTATCGCAAAACTATCGCCGCCATTTTTAGTTTCTATTCTAATCATTTAAATCGATTGAATTTATATATGTGATCTTTTACAATGTATGCTATAGGATGGTTGAATATTTTTATATATTTTTCCATCGAATGAAGTGGTTGTATGCCTGCATTTGTTCCTTCCTTTTGAAAAGTGATTTCAACAATAACTGACATGAGTTTATGTAAAAATGATAAATATGATGATAGGCGTATTGCGTGTAGCTTTACATATGCACGCAAAATAAAAATCGCACCGCACAATGGAAAATAAAGTACAAATGGAAAAATTTTATTTCATTTTCTGCATACACCTATTCTCACATTTGAGTCTGACGGGCGATTGCAGTTTACACTACCAATGCTCAGGCAATAATCATTGTTGCAAAGTAACTAAATGTATATTTTTCATATCTATATCTACAAAAGACATTTTTATATGCATTTATATATATTTGTATATAAAAATGCATATATATACACATATATATACATTTTTATATACATATGTGTTCGGTATTCTAAAAAAATTCACTTCACACAAATGTGTTTCTCAGTTTTTTATTTGGCACAACACGCAAAGAGCATTTTACTACAATAGCATATTACATTGCAACTGTTGTCTGCATTCACATCAAAAACAATCAAATCGATTACTGACATTATCAAACCGCTGCTTAATAGACCAATCAATGAGATAACTTATTCTATATATTGTTATGAAAATCTCTGACTGTATGTGTTTTGCCTGTGGGAGAATTCAATTTGACAATGCGAGTGATTCATAATTTACTATTCCCGTATCGTAATAATATGCAAATGACCATCGAATACATTAGTAAATTTAATTTATTCATTATATTCTCGATTTGATTTGTATCTTTTTGTGCAATCATAGGGGACACGGGGAATGCCGCGGGAAGAAGAAGAGGAAAATGCAAATGGTTTAACGTAGCAAAAGGATGGGGATTCATTACACCGAACGATGGTGGTCCGGATGTGTTCGTTCATCAGGTAAGGACATTGATAAAGCAAAGAAAAACATGTTTGCAGTGTCGTACTTCTTATTGGGTATTGCGATTGTGTGTCAATATAAGTGTAAGACGTTCGGCTGTATTCCTTCTAATGTTTAAGGTATAATGTAGAGGATGAACAAACAATTGCGACACGAGATTTACAAAGTGCCGATTGGGAGATGCACAAAATGAAACAGAACCCGCATAGTAATGTCCATAGTAATGTCCATAGTAATGTCCATACATGTCCATGTATGTCCATGTATGTTCATCTATGTTCATACATTTGTTATTTTCCTTTGAACTAACTTTGAATCGAGTGTTTGCCAAATGTATGCCCTAACGACTGACTCAAAATTCCTATATTTCCCTTAGGGTTTGCAGTTTGCCACAGATACTGTTTCACTCACAAATCAAACGGTACTGAAACTAATTTTAAGTCCCATTTTTTCGTTTCACTCTCTTCTTTCGACATTAAAAATGTCTGCCAAAATTATGATTAATGATATATGTAACTGCAGGTAAATGAAATGATAGTACTTATGACCTGAGATAATGACCGTGTCGATTGCTACAATGACCTTCGTCATTGAAAAGCATTGCCTCACGATATCGTAGATTTCTTCTTTTTCATTACTACCGCTTTCGGGGCTCGTGTCTGTCGCTGTCTCACCATTGCTGATCTCCATTATCATATAGCAAAACCGATCGATACATGAATAACCGGCAGTTGGTGATGGCGAATGCTGATAATGTTGGCGGTAGTGATGGTGATACGCGAGAAAATGTGTTGGATAGTGACTTATTAAATAGAATGCCCCAACTATAGTATATATTGATACAGTAAAAGCTGACCATTCCATTATTACATTACTGTATTTGATGGTGAATTTTTAAAAACTGATTCTTTAAGGAAGTTCCTTACATTAACACTAAGTGCAACATACTGATCACTGAATTGAACATACATCATTTGCTGAAGACTTTTCTTTCTCAAAGAAAAAGCATCGCACCGAAAGCATTTGCCGCTCGTATATTTGTGTGCATCGCTCTGTATAATCATTAAAATTTAATGCATTCTCCAAGAATATGAGAAACACCGGAGATGTTTTTAGTTGATTGTGATATATACTACTGTTGGGGGCTTATATTTTGCTCTAAAAAAAATATATATTTTGTATCGTTTCGCGCAATTTTTGCCGCGACCGATAATTACTTTGAAAGATACAATAAAGATGAGGATAAAGATAAAGATAAAAGTTTTTAGAGAACGCTTTTGCTCGTTAAAGAGGAAAGAAAAGAGAAAAAAGATATGTGAAGAGTATTTTCGGCCCAATTTCTTGCCAATTTTAGGTCTCTTCTCTGTCTCGAAGCTAAAGCTAAACCTCTCTAAAGTGTTCACTTCTTTGTATCACCATTGGTAAAAACGAATTCTCTTTTTTCATAATAAATATAACAGAAATGAACAAAAGACTACCGCCTCATTAAATTGTTAAAGCAATAAACAAAATATAGTGCTTCGAAATTGGAAATGATCCCAATTCTCGTCAATCATCTTTATCGGAACGTAAATTGTAAAATTAGATTTATTAAATTTATTCCTATAAATATTAAACAATCATTTTTTCATTGCGATAAAGTTTCGTATGCAAATTTTTCCAAACTTTTTATTAGTTTTTTATATAAAATATCATAAATTTATAAAAATATAAATATTATCATAAATTTTTCTATTTTTTGTGTTGAAATTTCCAATTTCATTTTAGAAATATGCTTTTTGCATATTTATTCGATACTTGAGAAAGACCATCATTGACTGTCTCAATTTTGGTACCCTCTCTAATGTGTAATTACAAGGCTCTGACACCATATAATTATGTCGGATGAATTATCTCGAATCTTGACCCATGATGGTGATCAGACACAACATCAGACACTAATATTAGACACCGAAACTCTTGATTAAGTTATTGGTAACAATTTAATGATTTAATCAATTTTAATTACATTTTACACATAACAATTCTCCAAAATTTATCTTTTATGATGAGAGTTTTCATTAAATTCTAAGACAATATTTATTATTCTATAAAAAACTATAACATCTGTTATATTATATTCTCCGTAAGATAAAGAGGAATTTTGTGTGTTATGCCAGAACATAGTCGTAAGACGAACTTTTGATATATATTTGAGGAAAAAAGTAATGAAAAGAATCCCGTTATATATTGTATAATCGTTTATATAATATATATAATAATAGTTTATGTCGTTTCTCAAAAAAGCATTTCTTTTATTATTTGTTTTGTTTCATTAATTTCAGGGTATTTAAGTACTTTAGTCACTATAAAAACCATTTCGACCCAAAAAATACAATAAATTTTTCCATAAATTTTTTTTAGTAAAGACATAAAATAACAATTTATTTATAAATTAAATTTATCTGAGCATTGTTGACCCACAAATTTTCCAATATGAATAACAATTCAATAATTTATAATGAATGAACATCAGTTATAGTACCCACGAATGAATTATAAATATTTTTGTTCAATGCACTCAAGTATACATTATTATTAAATTTTACAAATGTGGTAATTTAATTTAATTTAATTATAAGAAATCATCCTAATTTATGCTTACATTTTTGATAATGTTAAAAAATAATGACCAAAAATTATTTTTAAAAATTTTTCACGAAATTTTACGAATTACAAAATTAATTCCTTAAAATTGCAAATGTCATTATGTAAATTTATATTCCGACATTTTTGGTGGTGATGAAAAGACTAAAATGCGATTCGAACCATTAATTTCATACGTATCTGATTTGTCTATTATTATCGCAGTGTCAACAGTTTTCAGTAAACGATTACATTAGTTAATTGAACGGTACTTTTGCAGACATTTCGATTTTTCTTTTTTCTTCAGATCCTTTTTGAGAAAATTTTTAGATTGAATCAGCATTTTCTCGGAACGATAATGTTCGCGAATGTTTAGCATAATGCCAGTGCCAAAATGCCGAAAAACTAGTGATTGTGCTGTTTATTGGGACCGCATGCTTTGGGCGTGAAAAACTGTTAACGGTTCGGTTTTCACCATTTCTTCTCATCCCCATCATGCACCATCCCCATCATACTCATCCCCATCATACTCATCCTCTTCATGCACTTTATTTCATGTACCGAAATATCTTAAATTCATGAAGAAATGTGATCGTTCGGCGGTCGTACAGATTTTTGGATGACATTTTCAGAGGGGAAAAAATTGTTATTTTCCAGTTGAAGATATATGATTATATATTATAGGGATGTGTATAGGGATAGGAACTTTTGGGAAAAGACTTTTGGGAAAGGACTTTTAGGAAAGGACTTTTTGCATTAGCATTTTTCATCAATGCTCAACATAAGTTATCAGATGGTAATGCAATGGCCCATTTTATTCCCTTTTAGAAAGCATTGAATAAGTATTTTGACAGAAAATAGCATACGAATCCATCTTAAAAAAGCAATAAAAACCGTTATAAAAGATATTTGAGTTGAAATGATCATGTTTCAAATAATAAATTAGATTTGCATTACAAGAATTGTCACTATTCCTAGAAATTCCTAGAAATTTCAAAATCGATTTTTCCATAAAATCAGTGAAATTTTCAGATAAATCTATTTGGTAAAAAATATTTTTTGAGGGTTTAACTTTAGGGGATTTCGCGATATTTATGATAATTTAAGTTGAATTTATAGGGTGTGAAATTTATAGACTGAAATTTAAAGTTATGGTTCATTCACTGCAATTTATGTATAAAATGCAATAAAATGAATCATTAACCAAAAGGGGAATCATATTTTTACGTTTAATTTACTATTAAAATAAAATTTAATTTTTTTAAAGGGATTTTTTAAAATTTTAAAGTTTAAATTTGCATAATTTCAATTCAATGTTTTGTAGAAATATTTTTCTTTTCACAAAAAATTAGAACATACTTTATATAATTGCTATTATTAGTATGCAGTTAAAACTAAAAAGCAGTGTCATTATGATTTTATAAACCGTTTTTACACACATTAAAGTATCTTTTTGAACATGACATTTGCGTTTTCACCACTGATGCGGGACATTTTATTAGAATTTTTACTCTGTAAAAACTGTTCTTTGTGAGTTGCGTATATTTTACTTCCTAAAAATACATGGTTAATGATAATAGTTTCAGTGTGTTTCTCCAGTGTGTGGCACGGCGCTCGTCAATCATTTTTTGGTCGGAATGTATCATTTTATGTAAAAACATAAGAGTAAAACGGTGCATCAACTGTTAGTGGGAGAAAAAACAAGAGAAATTACTTTTTTACGTAATCGTAGATAATATGAATTCAAAAGCTAAATAAAGCAAATGCCACACAAATGCCACATCCAGAAAAGTATAGTAAATGATGCAACCATCGGCTTAACTAAGAAAAACACTATTTTTTCTCGTTCATGTATAATATTTGCCTCTCACAGTATCAACTCAAAAATATTGGAGTCCGTGTTTTGTATTGCCAATGATAATCCATCACATTATGCCACACTTTACTGCATAACTTATTGATTATACTGTCAAAAGAGTTGAGCTCAGCTATAACTTTATTCTATTCGTTTAATATTAATTTTAAGTGCGCTCTTAATTGATTGAGTCTCAATTGGACGCAATTTCCTCATCTTCCTTAACAAATACACTGCTTATCTCTATGCCCACAAACATATCATCTCAATACACTGCTTATCTCTATGCCCACAAACACATCATCTCAAGACTCAGTTGATGTATCTTCACACCATCATTTGCCAAAAAATCCTGTCGTAATGAAAGTGATAAGAAACGGGTGATGTAAATGCTGTTCAATTGGGTAATTCATGAGCATCTTTAGGAAAACCTTTTTTATTATATTTATTACATTTGTATACATTTGTATACAAATCTATACATTTATATACATTTGTATACGCACTTAACGCGTGTAACTGATATATTAAAACAGATATATCATGTCACTCGAAAGATGATCGGTTTGTCTTTTCTATAAAAGAAGGGATTACATAAAAATATCAGCACCTGTGATGCGAAATCACTCATTGCCAAAAACGGGGTTCAATATGATGCCCCAACAGACTCAAAATATTGAAAATAAATGACAGAGAAACTATTATCTGAGCACTGATCGTGAAGATATCTGAACCAAAACTTGTGGCAAATTGAAATGTAATGATTTGGCTGTTGCATCGTCCATCTGCTCGAATATGTCATTGGATTGCCATGTTGTTGCCTTTGCTTTAGTGGCCATTTTGATTGACAGCTCAATTATTTGTGCGCTTACAATGGATGCTATTAAGACTAAAGAGTGTCCCTGTGTCGGCATCGCTGATCTCATTGATTTCAATTTTTTCTTTTGGGAGTCAACTCAATGCGAAATGTTTGGCGCGAGTCACTGTTGCATTGACTATTGTTGTATTGAAAATAAATGTGCCCAAAGGGAGGAGTTTTTTCGAATAAATTGAAAAAGACAAACATTTTCTATTAAATTGAGCCGAATAAATGAAATTTCTTTCCTATGAAAATCTTTTATTTAGGGGAGTGCAAAGGGGGGGATTCAAATGGAATTTCATCCCCCCTCTTTGAGTAGAATTCTATGCGTGTCTTCTTATTTGGTTAAGCATATTATGAGCCGTCCAATAACTTTTACTTTACTCTACAATAGTCGGGTTTTGGGAATTCAATTTCGGTACAGTAATACCAAGTGATGCAGAAGCATCCACTTTTAACCATCCCTTCCTTGATAAGAACAACAGCAATTTTTCAGCTTCAAGAAGTTCCACTCTCTCTTTTGGCTCCTTTTTATATACCCATGAGAAGAAGAGGTGAATGTTGTTGGATGCTATCGTATATCGCAGCGATTTAGCATCTAAGCAAAGTCAATCCATGCGTGTATTTTTTGGTGGAGAAAAGAATATCTCTCCCGTTATAGAAGTCTCTGATGGTTTTAGCTGACAACAGCTAAAAACTGTTAGAGATTTCTAGCTTTGCACTCCCAACAATAGTCACCATACATATAAATATATATATACATATATATATATATACACACACAAATATATATATATATACCTTTGAATGTGCACATATCTGTGAGTGTAAACTCCTTTGATGATCATACGGTATATATACAAATATGTATATATTTATATACAAATATAGTTTTTTGTTTCTTTTTATTCATCTCGTGGCGGTTGTGATAAAAATGGTCCGATTCAGGTCCACAGTCCCTTTAACATGTACTTTATGTTTCGAGTGATATAACTCGATGCTCATAGCGCTTCACGGTTCTTGACCATTGCGAAATGTTACGCCATTAGTTTGTAGGGAGAGAGTGATGGTGGTTCTTTCCAAATTAATAGATGTTACACTTTACGTTTATGTCCCCTCTTCAATCTCTTGAATTTCCTGATAAAAAACTAGGAATGGATACGCCAAAACTTATGACCATATAATATAATATAAGTTTGGCCCTGTATTGAGTCTGATAAAAAATTTCACTCAACTCTTGGAATTGCACTCATATATCCTAAAGGCGTTATTTCCCTCATTTATCAGACTTTAGCGTTTATGACATTACACCGCACTTTTTTAAGAAAAGAAAAATTGAGCATCATCTTCAAACTATAAACAGCAGCAGAACCGCATTACACTCAAATGTTACAGTGAAGATCCATTAATACAATGCTGGTTTTAAGCAAACGTAATGCCGTTTTCCCAAAATGTGTGTTCTCATTGAGATTGGAATCACATTATGACAATGAATGTGTATTTT
>LBFL01015932.1:27020-39424 GCA_000988845.1 Hypochthonius rufulus
TAACTTTTTTCTTCGATGAATAAGAATAAAGATAAATCATTCGGAACGATTTTCCAATAATATTGTCAGAGGTGAAATTGGGAATTCATTTTAACATTGCTTAACATGTTGAAAGTTGCGACAAAAGAAAATCGTTAAAAATAAAGAAAAGAAAAATAAGAAAAATAAAGAAACGCGAGTATTGTACTAAAAGTATTCCTTTACAATAACTTAAACTCGTCAATAATGAGCCGTATTAGTAATGAAGCTATTGACTCATTCTCGGGAAACTGTCAGTATAAAATGTCAATTGACAGACCACGCATTGACTGACCACGCATTGGATGCTGAGAATAAAAAAACATATCGCATGGCGCTATGATATTATATGGAATATTGGAATTGCACGCGATTATTTATGACCGTTGGAAACTCAAAACTATACCATTTTGAGCAATTTGAGTCAATCTTTGCATTGGTTTGTGTGAGGCTATGGATGCTGAGGCTATGGATGATGCTCGTGCTTGAGACTGATAGAAAAAGATGAATTGAATTCCAATATAAATCTCTATTCCATTTGATTCCGCAGAGCGGAGAGCGGAGAGTTGAGAAGAAAGCACTCACATCCATTTTATATTATACATTCTTTTCTTTCGTTACTTTTCGATCCACATTTTGATTTTCGAGTGCAGTTGAGAGTTGAGAGATGCGAATGCATCACCAGTGCATCACCAGTATTGATACTGTACAGGAGATTGAACAGGGGGGGCATCGAAACGGGGGACGGAAAAAACTTTTTTCGTTCAGTTATTTTCGGTTCTTTTATCGATCGATAAATCTAAAATGTATGAAATCAAAGCTCTGGCTTTAGAAGCAGCATCCACCAGCGTTGGTACTGATGGGCGTGCGCTGAATTTTATAAAAGTTACCACCTTTAGAATTGACAATTTTTTAATGGAATTGAGAATGTTAGGGATTGGTTAAGGATTGCAATGGTATTCGAATCCATATAATAATATTCTCCTATACATGTATGTGGAGAGTGATGATAATAAATTAGAAAGAGAAAAATGAGATTTCTCCCTATAGGATAACATGATTTTTATATGCTCAACCAAAAAAATAGTGGCGAATAATACTAAATGTTCCACTGAATGAGGAGCTGAATGGAGAGGCCATAATTATATTAGTGCATTATGATCAAGTTAATGGTTATCATGTTGTTTATCTGTGCAGTTACATAGATGATCTCTTTGAATAGTAGGAGCGGCGCACACGCCATAAGCATGGCTATGGCTATGGCTATGCCTATGCCTGTCATAGTCGCATCTCATGCCTATCGGAAACCGGTTGTTTTCTGCATTACTCTTCGATTCACAATTCCAAATACAATGATATCCAAACACTAAATACACTTTTGCCTTTCGAGAGAGAGAGTAATTGTTATTTATTGCCAGCTTATGATGTGCCTGAATGAGTAGAGAGGCCGCGCGAGTATCACTGACTCTTTTGTATGTGTGTGTTTCGGTCTTTTTCTTAATGATCCGTCCTTTTTCGGTCCAAACCCATGTGAAATGATATGAGATCAGATCCTATTTGACTTATGGTTTGTGATAAGGAAACGGTTTGCAATTTCTGAGCTATAAACTCAATTCACTTAAAATGGCTGTAATAATGGCCAATAGTGCTACAGTGTCATTTTGAAACTCTAATACTCCAGCTCATGATCTAAACTGACCATTAGAGTTGAGCATAGCATTATATATTGTCGTGAATTATGACTTTTCTCTTCTTTTTTATCCAAACATTGCCATTGAGTTTATTCCAATTTAGAAAGTATAATATTAGCCTCAATGCCCTTTCAATGCCCTTTTGCAAACTTTCGATAATTTTACTCACTTAAATTGACCATTGACCATCGCCGTTCGAGAAATGAACGTAACAGTATCAAATTGTAGACATTACTTATGATACACTGAAAGTCAATAGTGGCATAAAACCTGAGAGAATAGAGTTTTCCTCTTTTCTCTTCGTTAAGCGAAGTCAATGCACGTCCATCGTATATTTTAGACGAACCCCTATGAGAGAATACTTTTCAGTTTATGTCCCCAATTTTCGAGTATCTTCTTTTGAATGAGATGAAAACATTGGCAAAAGTAAAGAAAAAATGTGTTCCTTTTACATCTTAAACATCTTAAGAGTATAACAATGATACAGTGTCGGTTATGAATTACAACACTATTCACTATCTTTTCCGGAAATGTTCGTCTTCCTCTATCTTTTAACGTTTTGCGCGTGCATGGCACGTGTCTTTATTTCTTCTTTAGTGCGAGTGAAAGCGTTTCCTCCCTTCTGTTTGAGGATACATCTTTTTACGGGTGATATGAATGGACCCTCTTGAGAAATTTATGAGCATTTAAGATGCGTATAATATCTAAAAGATGTTTTTAAAGAGATATATATGAACGCGCGTGGAAAGCGTATGCACCGTATCGTGAACGCACCCTCCGTAAGGGGATTTTGTTTATTTCATTATGCCTTTAGGGGTGACATATACAAAAAAGTGGCATTCTGATGTCTCTCGCAATTATAACATACGAATCGCATAATATCTATACTTAAAGTATATGTGTGTCTAAGTGATGATACTTGAGCAGAGTCATTGAGCTATGGCATGTCTCTGCAGCACACTAACACAGCACACTAGCGTTGGACATCACACTATGATTAATTGTCTTTTCGCTGAGACCCGCTATCAGTGGCACTTACACGCTCGAGTGTCGGTGCCATTCGAGTCAAACTCCGATGGCAGATAAAAACAAAAAGCCACAGAATGTCAATTAATCATCAATTAGTATGATTAGTGATTCGTATGTTCATGGATATATGCCATTGTATATGAAAAACCATTTATTACCATTTATTACCACTGTTTACCCGATTCTACAGCTGAATTTAAAAGGGCCAAATTATGTCTGCAGAGTTAGTTATGTTATGCAATGATATACTGACCAAAGTATGTCTGGAATTGGCAGTTAAATGTATTTTATGCCCCTCTATATTCATACTAAAATATACAGAGCCGCATCTGCCTCCCGATATAATGAATTTCAGTTGAGACTAAAAGAATTGTTAAGAACACGATTCGAGCACTAAAATAGTAAAAAACCATTAAAATTTTAGGCACGCATTGAGTTGTATATAAATATATTCTGCCGAAAGAAACTGCAACTGATACGACACACTATTATTTAAAATGCTCCTGTTTGTATGTCTGTATGTCTGTACCTAAAGAAGACTAAAGAAATGACAGAGTTTAATTTAAAATGCATCTGTGCTTATGTCGCATACTTCTTTGACACAACATTTCTTGACAATGATACGACACACACACCGGAATGTCACCCAAACATACATGTCCAAAAATTGGGATTTTACAGTAATATGAGATACGTTTAGATCTAAATATGCCAATGGCATTGTTTGTCTGATGACGAATGTTATACTCCAGAGTCTCATGAGACTATCCTAATTAAATCCCGAAAAAATTCATGAATTTTTTTTGTTGCTCTTGAATCGGGTGATGTCATTTGATCGTCTCATCGATGACATCCAATGACTTTGGAGTGGCATTTCCCGGACATCATCAGACTACCATAGCTACCATAGCTCTTCATGAGACAGAAATAACTGCGTTAGAAAGCAATGGTCTTGTCTAATGATATAAGGAATACTTTAGTAAATGTTGTGGTTTCCTTTGCCTTTTGGCATACAACAAGTGTGTGTGATCGTAGTAATGCAGTGTTAAAGTTAAGGTTAGGTTAGTGTTGGGTTAGTGTTAGGTTAGTGTTGAGTTTGTGTTGTGTTAGTGTTAGGTTAGTGTTGTGTTAGTGTTGTGTTAGTGTTGGCAACCGCATTAAACATCTCTGAGACCGCTTTGAATGCATTGAAAGCAGTCAATCTCATTGAACAAATTACTTAGTTCAGTGCCTGCTTAACACAACATTAGTCAATACATTGAATGGGCTAAGAGCACCGATTGTTTTCATGTTTTGATTCTGTTATTTTTTTCTCTTTTTATCAGTGTTCACTTTTTGTACCGCCAATTTATTGATGTTAACGCTTTCAGACTCTCGTACATCGACGATAATTTCTGTTATTCAATTGAAAAGTTAGAAAAAAGGAAAAGAAAAAACAATAATTGCATTTAATAATAAAAAACTAGTGACAGGACATCACATGTTTGTGAAGCATGCTATGTCCATGCTATGTCCATGCTATGACCACCTATTGTGACGATAGAGCAATAAGTCGCTGTTTTCGGTAGCAAATGATAGGTTAGATTTGTCTGCGATTTGTCAATGCTGTCTCTTTTTAACTTTAGCCACTGTTGTACTGTTACTTTTTTGCCGGCCTATTACTTGATGTTGGGTCCACTTTTACGCATCATTCCCTTTCGCTTCGCCGTTGAGTTTTTTTTACAAAGTCTTAACTCAGTTGATGCTGTCATGTCGCTTCACACACAACAGGGGAGGGGAGGAAATTTTTTGGTATTGTTGGGTACTGTGAGGAAACGGACTCGAGTGGGGAATGGCAATTTGGAGAGTTTTCTGTGGAAAATCCAAGGCACACACATATACAGATATACACATACACACATATACAGATGCACATATACACATAACTGTGGAAAATGTGAAAAAAGGAGAAAAGTTTAGCTAACAAAAGCACTTTGCACAACACACAACACAACTGCGTATATCACATTGCAGTGGGCTTTTGTGTCAGAAAATCCTAAAATGTCTATGGCAGTTTTTCTAAAGACTTCATTTAGATTATAGCATTTTCAGCGCTGATCTGATTGAATGTGATTGTTATTACACTGTCCCTTTAGCTCATCGCTTTTTTAGGATGCTGTGGCTTTAGATGCCAGAGACAGCAAAAGCAACACATACAAACAAAACGGGGACTTAACTTATTGAGAAATTCTATAAGAACTTTGGTTTAAGAAAAATCGATTTTATTCTTTTTCTTCAATACATATATGAAGTCGATGATGACTCAAAAAATGGCACTTATCACAGTGTTCAATTTTCTATTCCAATAAAATAGAGAAAAATACTCTCTCCGCTCTCAATTTCCATTATCGTTCGCTATGAACGATATGCAATCATATATCAATAATGTTCGATACGAGTCGCTATGCGCTGTTTCTCTACGCATTATGCCTAAAGCTTTTATGTAAGCAAAGCTCACGAACATTGTGACGACTAATCTCATGGATGCTGTCAAATATTGGGTCACTTTTACACGGGCTTTTTACAAAAAAGTTTTTCACATGCCTTTGAGGTGTGAGTGTTGTTAATGTCTCTTATATAATATATATTTATATACATTATATAACTTCTAAAAGTTACTCTCATCCATTTTGACGACTCAGGAGTGAGAGAGAAAAGTTTCCATCGCCGATAATAACTTTTCGTTGAACTTTTCTCGGGGTTTTCTCATGTATTTGACTTTTTACGTGAAAAAATGGTATGATATACTTTTATTTCATCTCTCTATAGAAAGATTATATACAATGGATTGTATTGTATTGAAAGCGTAATCCCATTGGTTTATCGATCTATAAAGTCTCTATGGAAACTAAAATAAGCACCCAATATACTTTTCAACTTTACAACCGTGGGTGGATTGTGCCGAACAACTGCACTGAGAAATGAAAAAATGAGAAAAAAAATGAGAAAAAATGAGAAAAAATGGGAAAAAAGAGAAAAAAGAGATAAAAAATACTGAGGCTCATAAGATTTAACTGCACACTCTATGTGCTCTGATGTCTTAAAAAATCGATCCGAATTATATTGTTCCGAACAGAAAATAGTCAAATAAAATTCCATGCACAGTGTGCGCGTTTTCCTTCTAAACGATTGCGATTCGCCAAATTCAATAATTTACGACATGCATTTTTTAGTATTATGTAAGCGTTTTGCTGATGACAGTCCAAAAGATATATGATGCATTTAAATAACTTTTCGTACACATAAATATTTCAATTGTCATTTTATATTATTATTTTTTTGCTTTTATATTTGTCTATTGTCATTTATATTTAATGATTGTTTCGTTTGCATTAACCATTCAAATGACAATGAATGATGCTTTTAAAAGTTTTATAATTTATATTCATACTGAAGCTTTAGAAAATTCAGATATGATTTATGTTTGTAATTTAATTTTTAATTTAAATTTTCTTTAAATTTTCTTTAATTTATAATTTAATTTTTCTTTAATGTCTTTAATTATCTCTTTATAGTCAGTGATACAAATGGCGGGTTTCCGAAGTTTGGGCGATGAAGAGGAAGTCGAATTCGAGTGTAAAATATCTGACAAAGGCTTAGAGGCAACAATGGTGTCCGGAGTTGAGGGTGTCGAGTGTAAAGGATCACATCGAAGACCGATGTCGAAGAAGAAGTTCAAAAAGATTAGGTGAGTTTAAATTGAAAAATTATGTGCATATTTAAATTTTGGCAGAGGTTATAATTATTATAAATATTATGGCTTAGCTTTAATGAGCATCCGTTTCCATCTGATTTAGTAATGAGTAACATTGACCCTGACAAAGAAAAAGTGAAAATGTTTGTTGTTGTTTCACGTCAGCATATCGCAGATGGTTTTTTGCTAAATGAAGTTCCTGCTTAAAATGTACCAAAATGTATACCAACAACAAATGCCCCAACAAATATTGGCTTCGCTCAGTGAGAGTGTTATACACAACACCTGCAAATTGTTGAAAACCATAGATATACTCCGAGTGTAATGCTCTGCGAATAAAACAATTGCAGTTAAAAATAATAGCACTGCAATAGCACTGCAGAGCAATACCAGTGCCAGACTCTTACGCTTCTGTCCACTTTGGTTTAGGTTTAGGTTTAGGCATCAATTTTCATTATTTTTTCAGCAAAAGTTTACTAGAAAATTGCAAAACTCGAGAAAAAAGCATGAAATTGCACTTTTGAAAATTGCACTATTTATTGCTCACTCAAAATTGCCAGAGAATCCTCTGAAACTGCAGATTTTTTTTACCGTAAATAATAATGGCACCCGAATTTCTGGTAAATCGCTTCGAATGCCGACTCAATGAAAAGAATGGCGGATTCGTCATTCTCCTTTACAATATTTTTATTTTACTATGCATTGTACATTACTTATTATACTCCCCCGCACCGCAGACTAAAATTGAGAGGAGAGTGAAAAGAGAGAGAAATGTGAGTGAATGGGAGTGTGGAGTAAAGTGAGTGTACGTCTGGCAGCTATTGTTACCACGGGTAACGGTCATCTGCTTGACCAGCAGCTGCTAATAGTGCTATTCATATGCACCATTTATTCATAACGCGTATTCATTCCAATGCCATACTCCACCATCGTTATCATTCTGCAAAAAACTATATTCGTAACCTTAGCACATATAATAGGGAATGGAAAATGCCATTGTCATTTGTCACAGGTTTTGCTATCCATTGGATGCACAATGACTGTCTTTTGAGAATTATTAATAAAAACTAATAGATGTTTATAGACATTTGCATGGAAATGTTTGCATGGACATGTCCATGCAAACATGTCCATGCAAACATGTTTCCATGTAAATAGTTAAAAGTTCGTCCATTCTATTCCATTATTTTGGAGAAAAATTCGAATATGAAATATGAGATAAAATGCATTGAACATTCATGAAATAATCTGATCCAAAACTGCATTAAAGTATAATGGTGATTTATAAAAGAACTTTTTCCATATTAAAATAATTAATAATATGAATTGAACTTTTAAGATCCATAAAATAATTTAAAGAAATCTGTTCGTTTATCCTTTTGTCCTTTCGTTTTTTTGAAATCATATTTTAGAATATAGATATTGTTATAACGGGATTTTAGTTCTTAAGCCATTTGCTTACAGACATTTGTTAACAGACTATATTAAGTGCGAAGCACTGAAACTTTCCAAACTTTCTAATAGCATTAATAAATATAAGTACATATACAATGATAATTAATAAATTTAAATTTAAATTTAAAAGGTGCTACAATTGTGGTGAATTTGCAAATCACATCGCCGCGAAGTGCAATATGGGACCACAACCAAAACGCTGTCATCACTGTAAATCTTCAGATCATTTAATTGCCGAATGTCCGACACTTGAAGAGAAACGATCGAATAAAAAATCAAATGGTGACACAAATTCCCACAGTAAAGAGAGTAATCATACGACGAGTGATCCGAGTTCTGAAGAGGAAGGGATACTGAATGCTGCAGAAACGGCATCATCATCCTCAGAAAAGCATCTCTCTGATAGTGGTCTCACACGCTCAATTGGAAAGACACCGACGACTGATGACACCAAATCTGAGGCATCCGCAAATTCCGATGGTAGCAGAGGACGCGATGTGTAAATGATATGATCAATTTATTCGATTCATTTTTTTTAAAGTTTCAATTATATACATAAAAAGTAAGAAATACATTTTAACACAAACAATTAGCACTAAATACTGAATAATTACATTAAATTACATTGAATTACATTTAATTATATTGAATCATTACAAAACATAAACATATAATAAACACAAACAATTACATTTTCTACTCTCTTTGCCTAAAGCCATGCCCATGAGCGTAATCAAAATCAATATATTACATGTATAAACATTATTGAGAAACCTGTTCGAGTTGCTTAATTGGTTAATTGATCTAATCCATTGTAGATAAATGCTATTGTTTTAATTGTTCCAATATAAATATATATAATTAAAAATGATTCCCATCGTAGTGATTTTGAAATTATCCTTTCGCTTTTATAGATGATCTTTAGGATTTGTTTGTATACGATTAACTCCTTTCCTATGTTCATAAACATTTGTCGTTATTATAGTGTATATTAATCATATTTTAATTTTTAATTAATTTTTTCATATCGGATCTCATTGATTAATTGTTAATAATGATAAAGCTATTTTAGGATTATTAAGAATGTACCATTTACAGTCATTTTCTTTTATTTAAATCAAAATTTACTTTTAACCCTAATCAAATATTTCATATTTTACAATAGAATTGTCTTAATTTGAATTTAATATTTTTTACGTTATATTGAATCGTCACAGTAATATATAACTATTCATGATTAATTAGGGTTTAAATGAATTTAATTTTATCTAAAATCCTATAGTTTTGACGCATTTAAAATAATAATTAAAAACTTCTATAATTAAGCCCTTATGTATGAGAAACAATTGAAAAAAGGAATTAATTAGTTATTTAAAAATGAATTTATATGAAATGCCGTTAAATATAACGCAAATGACTGTAATGGTAGAACTTTAATTGAATAACTTTTACCTTGAAAATGATCATATTAGTTATGGTTTCCTCATATATTTGATTATTTAATATCAACAAATGATATAATTATAATTAATAATTATTTTTTAGTCGTTTTGTGTTTTTTTAACTTCGATCGTCAATACACCACTCTGTATCTCTCTCAAAGAGCGTGGTAAAAACAGTTCCTTTTTTCCCATCAAAAATCAATTTTCAACTTTTTCCAAAAGAAAAGCCTTTAGAAAAGAGATCACTTTACGCATGGTATTTGATAAATTGAGAACACCTCCCATTGAACTATGGTATAGAAATATATGAAATTATAGCGATTATAGAAATTATTTAAAATTACCTAAAATTACCTAAAATTATCTAAAATTCACGCTCAACACCCATTACTAAATAATTAAAGTTAACTAAAAAAGAAATACGTTATGAGCCATTATTTTAAAAAATGGAAACCAATTCTAGCCAAACAATAGTATACTAGTACATTGTATTAATCGTATATACTACAATGTAATTGCGCCATTTTTTATTTTCTCCAAAATCAAAGTTATTATTCATATTATATATTTACCACTTTAACATAAAGTTCCTTTAGAATTGTTAAAATTAATTAAATTTTAATTAAATTTTAATTAATTTTTAATTAATTTCAATTTCAAACCCTCGATTTAAGTTATTATAAATTATGGAATAATGGAATCGTCGAGTTTTATATAAGACAAAAATATTAGAATGAAATCTGCATCAATGGTTTATGTATTTATACCATTGTTGTAGCGTTTTCCTTAAACATATCGATGATTGATATTGTATAATAAATGCTTTAATCCATTTTCATCTTTAGATTGCGTAACTTAATTCAATTGATTCATTTGATTGCTTATATTTGTAGTTACGAATCAAATATTGTCATTGAAATATATTGAAACATATAAATGGGGCATAATTATACTTAAAAAAAACATAAATCCAAATGTTTCTTTTGCCCCCATAATTAAAATCAAAGACATTAGTTATAAAATCAGATATATAAATATATAATAATCTGTATATTGATATGGGTATACATTTTCCTGTACATCGTGTTTGTGAATTTATATGATCGTTGTATGAGAATTATAAACTGAGAAAAAAGACAAAATAATGCTCAAAAACAATACCTAAAACAATACCTAAAATAATATCATGATTCTGTATTTGAATCAAAGCAGTGGTGTTTTAAATTACAAAACTAATGATAGTCCAATTTTAATTATGCTCAGAACTATAGCTATAGCCTTCCGTTAACAGATTCTAATGTACTACCGGAGTTTTCTGCAAAAGAGACAACTCTATTCATGTGATAGGAATATTTTCAGAGTTAAAAATTTAATTTATAGACAATTAAAAAAATTCAAAATTTAAATGTTTTAAAATGTTAACCGTAATTGTCTTATATTATAAAATGGAAAAAATTTTCACTTAGAAATTGAGTAAAAACTTTAATTAAAATAATAATGAGCATTTAATTTGTAAAAGAAAATCTAATAATAAATCTATTGTAATGTAATAGGGTGAACATTTATAAAGAGAACTCCGGTATATCTAAAACATTGAGAGTTAATCAGTGTCTTCCTTTTTAATTAACTCAATTCATTACATTCGTAGTTCTGTTAAATTGTATTTCCTAATCAATGGGTTTACTCTTAAAATGTAATGAATTAATTTAATATTTTAATTCTGTTTATTTAATAAATCCTCAAAAATGTTATTCTTAAGCATTTAATTTTTATTATTAAATTATATTAATACTCTCATTATAATGTATGATCAGTTTTTTTTTAAAAAATGTAAAACAATTTTATATAAACATAAAAAATTATGATTTACAGAATTACACAAATTGAGAATTACACGATTGTGGTGGAGTAAATAACAACAATACACTGGTCTTATTAATAAATTACATCATAGGGAGAGCATTATACTGCTTAGCAAAGGTGGCAAAAGCTTATCATTGCCTAGTCTCATGTCTGTCTTAAATCTATCTTTAAGTATGTCCTGAGTCTTTATAAAAATGTATACATTCAAAAACTACATTCACTCAGATAATTCATTCATAAAAATATATATGAAGAAAATGATTGTTTCTTTTACGTAAAACTATTGGTAAAATATGTTTGGTAATGAAATCAGAGTTATGTATAAATAAGAAAAAAACCTTTCATTGTAATAAGTTTTTTATTAATAAAATTTCGCAAAATTGTCATATGTCATTAACTGTTTTAAAATTTGTCATGTGTCAAACTATTTATTAATTTTGTTTTTTCCCCATAAATAAATGTACCCCTTTCTTTGAGTTTCGCGTTCATTGTCAATCATTCACTTTTCGCATTCACACCGATGAAAACAAAATTTAGAAAATGTTTAAATTTTTTAAATTTTTAAATTTTTCTCATCATTTTCAATTACATTTTAAATAACATAATTATGTTTCTCAAAAAATTGTTTATTTAATTTTAATCAATTATAATCAATTAATCAAAGATCGGCTCAAATTTAAAGGTGAGAGATATATTTTTATATTTTTTGATGCATTTTTTATAGGATTTTTATATAGGACTTCAATTTTAAAGTAATTTTTAAGAATTTTAAAATAATTGTTATGGCACCATCTTTGTGAACAAAAGTTAACAAATCCTATCTATAAATTCATAAAATTTTACATTCGTAAAACCTATTTCCGTAATAAAACTTTAAAAATTGAGTACATAAACCTCTCTAATGTAAACAAAAAATAAGTTTCTTGATGATTTACTTTTGACTTTTATCAGAATTTCCTCATAATTAATCTGCCCCCAAATTTTTATGCTAAAGTAACACTGTCTATTCCCGTTGTAACATTTCTATACGCTTCGATTTCCTTGAATTTTATATTAATATTTTGCTTAACATTTATTTTTTAATGTACAAATTTTTATATTGTTATATACTCTCAGATACTTTCAATTACTATTGTACTTTAAAGACTATTGTAGAATTAATATATTTAATTT
>LBFL01015932.1:39498-49928 GCA_000988845.1 Hypochthonius rufulus
AAATATTTACGCATTTAAATTATTGTTATACTTATTTAATTGTAAATAATTAATAAATATATGCTAAAAATGGTGATCACCGATCAATTACCGCGATTTTCGGACACAATTCGGGCATTCGGGAGCATCACACGTCCGGTTTCGCATTACGATGAAGTCGATGATGAAATGTATTTACGTTTACAGAGGGAAAGAGTCATGCAAATGACACAAAGAGATTCATTACCGATTTGGGGTGACATTAGAGATGCGCTTAAAAAATTGCACCACAAAATTACGGAACGAGAATTGAATGAAAAGATACGACAATTGTTAAATATCGCGAGAGATTTGACCGGTTTTGAATGGTCAATGGAAATGGTCGAGAGTTGTGCTGCATTTGTGCTGCAAATGTTTTATGACTCATATTATCTTAATCAATGTCCGGGAATCACAAATGACCATAAAAGTAAATTAATTGAAATGTTTGGCTCTGCATGTGTTACGAATGCTTTGGTCATCACTGCCTATGAATATGCAAAATCCATTTTAATGCTCTTCGATGATGACGAAAGGGAACGGTTATTTAATAAAACCGATACTTACAGTATACCGATGAAAGCCGATGCTAAAAATGGTCTTTTAGATGATTATTGGGGTAACGATTTACATGTATTAAATGTCGATATTTCAAATAATTCGGGTGATAATGAACTGATCACAGTTGAATGGAATTCGATTATTGATGATATCGAAAGTGCCGAAAATTCCAGAGCCAATTGTATCAGTTTTGAGTACGGCGGTCATACGGTTCCGAAGACGAACACCGTACGTGTAAATGATAAATCTGATAATTTTAATATCGATTGGATTAATATACAATTAACAAAGTTTATTGAGAAGTTTTTCAAAGATCATAATGAACCGTTTTATATGACAATCGATGATCTCATGCAATTGATCATCACGTGGTTACAGGAGAAGAGTGATGATGAACTCGCCTCTGATTTAAACAATTTATTAGGTGATTCATGTATTGAGTTAATTAGAGATTTATTGAAGTATCGGAAATCGATTATCGATTCATATAATAAGATCTTTCATCACGAGACACTTAAAGAAACGGTTAAAGCACAGTCAAATGTTTGGGATAAAAAACCGGTCTTCGCTCAGCAGGTTGTGGTGCATACTGTTGAGGAGAAAAACCTGAAGAAACAGTTGAGGAAATGTGAGAAAAAACTGATTAAAGAGTTAAATAAAGACACAGAATGTCAGTCAAATAATGTCAATCATTTTGATATTGAAAAAATGAAAGAGGAACGGGAAAAGTTACTTTTAAGGGCGATGTATGCACCGCTGTTCAAAGAAAGTGGACCGACACTTGATCCTAATGAATTCCCGTATGTCTTTGACAGTTATGCTCTCACTAAATCAACGTCTGCATTCATATCGGGTACTAAAATGGCATTACCGAATGGTTTTATCAGAAATGATTACCGGAGATGGGAAGAGGTGACTATACCCGCACCTCCGCCCGCCACAGAAATTACACAAAATTATGCACTGATTAATATTGATACTCTTGATGAGTTCGCACGCATCGGATTCATCGGGTATAAGACACTTAATCAGATACAATCCATTGTATTTAAGACAGCGTATCATACAAATGAGAATATGTTAATCTGTGCTCCGACCGGTGCCGGCAAAACTAATATTGCGATGTTAGCGATTCTCCATGAAATTAAATTGCATTCGCAGGGAATTGACTCCATTCAAAAAGATCAGTTTAAAATTGTTTATATCGCACCGATGAAAGCATTAGCATCGGAAATGACTGATAATTTTTCTAAGAAATTAAATCCTATGGGTATTAATGTTAGGGAATTAACAGGGGACATGCAATTAACAAAAAGTGAAATAATGAACACTCAAATCATTATTACGACACCAGAGAAATGGGATGTCGTAACACGAAAAGCGAAAGGTGATGTGCAACTGTTGCAATTGGTACGTGTTTTAATTATAGATGAGGTGCATCTATTGCAAAGTGATCGCGGACCGGTTCTTGAGGCTCTCGTCGCACGTACGATACGATTTGTTGAGTCATCGCAAATGATGATTCGAATCATAGGACTTTCCGCGACACTTCCCAATTACGTTGATGTTGCGCAATTCATTCACGTAAATCCCAGAGAGGGACTCTTTGTTTTTGACAATCGGTTTCGTCCCGTTCCTTTGACCCAAACATTCATCGGTTGTAAAGCGACTCAAGCGATGCAACAAATGCATGATATGGATGAAGTGACGTACGAGAAAGTCCATGAAATGATATTAAAGGGTCATCAGGTGATGGTGTTCGTTCACGCGCGTAATGCTACTTATAGAACGGCAATCATCTTACGTGATAAGGCACAAAAGAACGGTCATATTACCATATTTAAATGCGATTCGCATAAATTAGAGAATTCGGAATTAATGATGCGACGCGCGAGAAATAAACAATTACTTGATTTGTTTGAACGGGGATTTGCGATTCATCACGCGGGGATGTTGAGACAGGACAGGAATTTAGTCGAAAAGTTATTTAAAAGCGGTGTTATTAAAGTATTAGTCTGTACCTCCACATTGGCATGGGGAGTCAATTTACCAGCACATGCGGTATGTTATTTATTTATTTATTTATTAATGACATTTAATTACAAAATTACTATTTTAGGTAATCATAAGAGGAACCGAAATGTATGATTCGTCTCACGGGGCATTTGTCGATATCAGTATGCTCGACGTGATGCAAATATTCGGTCGCGCGGGACGACCGCAGTATGATACTGAAGGATGCGGTATAATTATTACGGCCCATGATAAGCTACGATATTATTTGTCACTATTAACGAGTCAATACCCTATTGAAAGTCAATTCCGTAAATTTATTACTGATAATATGAATGCCGAAATCGTTTCCGGTACAATATCCACCATCGATGAGGCAATTGAATGGTTGGGATATACGTATATGTATATACGGATGCGAAAGAATCCTCTCGTTTATGGAATTGAATGGGAAAATGTTAAAAGAGATTACGATTTAATTGAGTTCAGAGACAAACTCGCGCGTGCATCGGCCGAACTCCTCGATAAGGCCAAAATGATACGGTACAATCCCCAAATCGGAACTCTCGACCCTACTGATTTGGGACGAACCGCGAGTCATTATTATATTAAATACGATACCATTGAAATGTTTAATGAATTGCTTAAGGAAATCATGGATGAGGCACAAATATTAGGGATGATTTCACAGGCTCAAGAGTTTGATCAGTTAAAGGTGAGGATAGTTTTAGTAAAAAAAATTATTTTTATCTTAATTTTTACAATTTTTAAAATTAATTAGTCACGTGATGATGAAACTCAAGAACTCGATGAACTATTATCATCGTCATGTCGATTAAAGGTCTTCGGGAGTGTCGATGATCGGCACGGGAAAGTTAATGTTTTATTACAATCATTTTTATCACGAACGCGTATTGAAAGTTTTTCACTGGTATCAGACTCAATGTTTATAATGCAGGTATTGATTATGAAATTATGAAAGTATTTAAATTTGATTTAGTTTTTTGTAAGTCATTTACCACATTAATTTATAAATTAATTATAATTTATTATTATTTATTTATTTATTTATTTATTTATTTATTAGTGATAAATAATAAATTTAAAATATCTTTTTATCAAATGACAGAACGTAACGCGTATTACTCGAGGTCTGTTTGAATATCTTCTCAAACGTGGTAATGCATTTATGGCAAATAACGTACTGAGATTAAGTTTAATGTTTGAGAAACAAATGTGGTCATTTGAATCTCCATTACGTCAATTTGAAAGAGACATTCCGTTTGAAGTGATGGAAAAACTCGAAAGGGCTAAACTCGATGTGTCAAAAATACTCAGCGGTGAGTTAACCGCTGACGAAATCGGACGTATCGTAAGACATCAAAAGTATGGTTCAATAATACAAAGATTCGCACGGATGTTACCGAATATTGAAATTGAACCGTCTTTAAAGCCAATCACAAGAACCGTTCTAATGGTGACTCTCGACATAACACCCAACTTTTTGTGGAATGAGAAATATCATGGAAAAGTATGCGAATCGTTTTGGATTTGGATTGAGGACACCGAAAGTAATCATATATATCACAGTGAATATTTCAAAGTCACACGGAAACAGGTCATGGGACGTGAAATGCAAAATTTAATATTCAATATACCGTTGATTGATGCCGATCGAATCCCATCGCAATACATCATACACGCGGTATCAGATCGTTGGATCGGGTGTAATTATCAAATACCCGTTTCGTGTCGGGATTTAATTTTACCGGAAAAATATATTCCATTTACGAAATTACTTGATTTGGACCCATTACCGGTGTCAGCATTGAACAACAATTTGTTTCAATCATTATATAAATTCCCATATTTTAATCCAATTCAAACGCAAATATTTCATACGTTATATCACACCGATTCGAATGTACTTCTCGGTGCTCCCACAGGTTCCGGTAAAACTATCGCTGCCGAAATTGCAATGATGAGAATGTTTTCAGTTTATCCAAATGATAAAATTGTTTATATCGCACCGATGAAAGCTTTGGTCAGGGAAAGAGTTGACGATTGGAAATTGAAAATCGAGAAAAATATAGGGAAACGAATCGTGGAACTGACCGGTGATGTGATGCCCGATAAAAGAGCGATTATGGATGCTGATGTCATAGTAACGACACCAGAGAAATGGGATGGTGTAAGCCGCAGTTGGCAGACACGCAGATATGTACAGGACATTGGACTCGTCATTATCGATGAGATACATCTTTTAGGCGAAGATCGTGGCCCTGTTTTAGAAGTAATTGTTTCGCGTACAAATTTCATATCCTCAACGACGGGACACAATTTACGTATAATCGGTCTTTCAACGGCCATTGCCAATGCTCAAGACTTAGCAAATTGGCTCAACATCAAGAGAGTCGGACTTTATAATTTTAAACCCTCCGTTAGACCCGTTCCAATTGATGTTTACGTTCACGGATTTCCCGGGAAAAACTATTGTCCGAGAATGGCATTAATGAATAAACCGACATTCCGTGCGATATTACAACATTCACCCGATAAACCGACATTAGTGTTCGTATCATCACGAAGACAGACCCGACTTACAGCATTGGAATTGACAGCGTTTCTTTGCGGTACGAATCGACATAATCAATGGCTTCATATGGACGAAAATGAAATGGAAGCGTTAATTGAAAGGGTTCGCGACACTAATTTACGTTTAACTCTAGCATTTGGTATTGGTTTACATCACGCGGGTCTTCACGAAAAGGATCGGAGTCTCGTTGAAGAACTTTTCACGAATATGAAGATACAGGTTTTAATTACAACCGCTACATTAGCGTGGGGTGTAAATTTACCCGCACATGCTGTATGAGTATTAAATAAGATAATACCGTTATTAAAATATTAATGATTTTTCTCTTTGTTTTAGGTGATTATTAAAGGGACCGAATATTACGATGGGAAATTACATCGTTACGTGGATTTTCCGATAACAGACGTTCTCCAAATGATGGGCCGCGCGGGACGACCCCAATACGATACATCAGGAGTCGCGGTGATTCTTGTGCATGACATTAAAAAGGAATATTACAAAAAGTTTTTGTATGAACCGTTTCCCGTTGAATCGAGTCTTTTAAAAGTGTTACCCGAACATTTAAATGCAGAAATTGTCGCGGGGACATTAAACACAAAACAGGACTGCATTCAGTACCTCAGTTGGACTTATCTGTTCCGTCGGATAACAAAAAATCCGACATATTATGGATTAAAGAGTTCTGAAGATTCTACAGTTAACCAATTTCTGTCGATTGTTATTGATAATGCACTTCAGGAATTAATAAACAATTACTGCATTATCATTGAAGATGATGACAGAACAATTTGTTCAACAATATTGGGACGTATCTCTTCGTATTATTATCTCCATCATTCGACAATAAAGATGTTCAAAGATAAATTAATTGATGCAAATGATTACGGTTCTCTTTTGCAAATTCTCACAGATGCCCATGAATATGCCGAATTACCAGTGAGACACAACGAAGATCTTTTGAATGCTGAACTTTCCAAAAGTTGTCCCATAAAATTGAATCGTTCGACATTTGAGAGTTCACATACAAAGGCCAATCTTCTGCTTCAGGCACATTTTTCACGTCTTTCATTGCCATGCGCTGATTATTATACCGATCTTAAGACTGTATTGGATCAGGCGATTCGTATAATTCAAGCGATGATTGATGTAGCAGCAAATGATGGATTTCTTCCGACGGCATTAAGAATCATCATGTTGCAACAGATGATAGTACAATCGCGATGGCATTACATGAGTTCGCTGCTAATTTTACCACACATTGAAGAAGTTGATTTGCATCTGTTTCCACCCGAAATCTCATCACTGCCGTCTTTAATTAATTATGTCAAAACTACCAAATTTCAGGCATTTGAAAATTTGCTTCAAAATGATTTCGATCATTCGATTATCGAGAATATTTATGCAACTATTTTAAGATTACCATTTGTAGATGTAACACTTTCATTATCAAAGAGCAATGAAAATGATGATGAAAAGAATATTCCGGTTCCTCTTTCGTCACTACAAACCCCGGTACATAAACGCCAATGGATTCCGGTGGATGCTGACACTGAATATAGTTTGACGTGTGTATTTAAACGGATCGTACAGAATCGGAACGTTTCGGAATCAACAAAAGCATATGCACCGAAATTCCCTAAACATAAAGACGAGGGTTGGATTATTGTGTTGGGAGAGGTCGAGAAATGTGAATTATTAGCGTTGCGAAGAATCGGGTTTATTAAATATCAAAAATATGCCGTGAATCATAAGTTAACATTCACAACACCCTCCACTGCCGGAAGAGTTATTTATACATTTTATTTAATGAGCGACTCTTATCTCGGTTTGGATCAACAGTATGAGATGTTTATCGATGTCAAAAAGTAAATCATATATTAAAAAATTAATTTTTCAGTTTTTAAAACTGATAAATTAATTTTTTTTATCGAAAAATTTATGCTAAAGAAACCTGAAGAATTTTATATAAGATAATTAATAATAAGATAATTACAAAATTTTCTAATTAATAATTTATATACAAAAAGATTATCTAAAAAAAACTTAATTCAATTAAATATTTTTTGTGACATCTGACGTCTCAGAAATTAATTTGAAATTATAAATTAAGTTATTTTTATATAAATGAAAAACTGATTTATTAATTAAATAAATAAAATAATTTAAATGAATTTAAAAGGGAAAAAAAACTTTTGAAAAACTCTCATCGGATTTTAGTCTCATTTGATTACCCTCCCCTTTCCCGTGTCACGTATCGCCGCATCATTTATCGATGTTTCTCTGCGCATGAAAGAGAAACATCATATCGAACGCTATAACATGTCCGTGTTACGAGAGACATTCGCTTAACATTAACATTCACAGGTAAGTGAATCTTTCAATTTTTTTCAAAGTAATTAATTAACTCAAATGCCTCATTCAATCATTACTTAAATTACATGTAAATCAGTATCGTATTAAATTGACAATTTATGAGTCTTTCCATTTAAAGTATCATCCGTTTAAGGGTTTGACAATTCAAATGCGCAGTGAATATTGACATATATAATTAGTGCCGGTTTTTTATATGTCCCAATTTTATAGATATTTTTAAATATATTTTTTAATTGTAATTGATTTATGTCAACACAATTATTGTGATCGGTTAATATTAATTTCCGTAAATTTCTGTAAATTTCCGTAAAACATCCCTAATCCATTACCGAATAAATTCAATGGTAAATTTCACAAAATGTGAGTATATTTTTTGTAAATTTAATCATAATTAATTAATGAAATCTCTAAAATGATATTATTTTATTTACTATAATCGGGAACCATAATCATAACCAAAATGATACATCTGATAATTCATTAATGATGTACGAAAATCTTAAAAATAATTAATGATTCGGTATAATCTCAAAGATATCTATGGTCTCATTCTACCGCAGTGCGGCATTTATATTAATCTCTCATTAGACGTGTGTTTTGTGATGCGTTTACCTTTAAATTACCATTAAATTGTAATATATTTTTATTATATTTTCGGGTAAAATATTTCTTATCGAAAATACTGATAAATTATGTGTGATAAGAGTAAATATATATATTTATATATATATTTATGTATATATTTATTTTGGAATTATTTTTTTCGCACCTTTTTTTAAGAGCCCCAAAAATGTCAGGATTATGTTCATCATCATTAATTATTTATATGTATTCATATGTATTTTCCTCATACTTTTATATTATACAATAAAATATCTCAGACATAATAAGGTTAACATTTTATAAATGATTTTTATTTGAAATAATAATTAATTTCCATTTATATATTTACTAAAAATTAAACTGAACGATGAGCGGATGTTTATGTTTATATTAATATTTCATAAAAATTCTAAAAATTTATTTAATTTAAAAAAAATGATAAATTTTTTTAAAACTGAATTTTAATAGGAAATTATTTTAATGGGAAATTCAGAAATTTTCAAAATAAATAATAAGGAAATAATATTAGGAATTGAGTCAGACATTAATGATGCAATTGATACGTAAAAAATATTTCCCTCAATTAACTCGATTCACTGTTTTTTCGTAACTTTAATAATTATCCTCAATTTGATGCGCATTTAAATGTTAAAGAATTGGGATTTAAATGTTTTTTATTATCAGTAAAAAGTCATACGAAAGTGGGTCCTTATGATACAAAACTATTCACCCTCCCATTTAATGGTTCATATGTTCCTAATTGACATTCGACATAATTTAAGGTGAATATAAAATAAATGAATATATATATACATAGGAAATGAATCAAATGAAATGTCCCGCTATGAATGGGAACGCATAATTGTGTCAGAGTCAATGCAAAAGCATGACGCGGATTCTAATTGTGTTCCCATTACTTTCACTTTTTGCATATTCAAATTAAAGTTGGAAAATGGAATCGAAATTCTATTGAATTCTATGGAATTCCATTGAATAGAATTCTATATTTTATATTTAGAAATGAAATCGAATGAAAAATTTCATGATTTAGTGTTATGAAATCAAATATTTATCAAATGGAATATGCAAATCTTCTAATGGATGGGAATGGAATTAAATATTTACTCACTTTTCTAACTTTAATTAAAATTTATTCTCTGTGTATATAAAGTATTATATACTCAATTATGTACATAATTCGTAAAATGATATTTACGTTTTTGTTGAATATTTTTAAAGGTTAACTCAAAATTTTTCTCAATATAAGTGTATGAGACAAATGCCAAAAATAGCCCATCACTTGAAGTGAATCAATAATAGGAATTCTCATGACGTTTTGGGCTGAACTTATATTGAGTCATTTATTCTTTACACTTATGTATGAATCTCTTATCATTATGATTATCATTATTGATGAAGAGTTTAATGATTAATGTTCAATGAATATAAAGCTTCAGCTATAAAATAACACAAAATCAGGTTTTGTTATATAACATTGCATTATATAACATAACACAGGGTTAATCAAAATATTTTTTCACATATATATTTACATAAATGGCACTGAACAGTTATTATTAATATTATTATTATTATTATTGTCAGAAAAAGATGATTGCGTTTGAACTTTTCTCTTTAAACAATGGCTTCACCATGAGAATTATTTGAAAATTTATCATTCGCAGTCATCTCTTTCTCATCAGAGGCCGAATTTAGAATATCCCTATCATCTCAATTGTCAATCGAGAATGACATAAACCTCTAAGAGATGGATTGGGTCATCATACTCTTGAGCATAGTTCTGGTAAAATATTCTCATTAAAATACTCGAGAAATACTCGAGACACCGAAAAGTTTAGAGTGAGTCTTTCCTCGTTACGGATGTTAAATATTTAAAGATGTACACCCTTAAGAAATAAATTACCAAAACTTTAATGTGGGTGAGAGGAATGAGCCCAATTCCATTGCCCCCCGTCAAAGTACCGAATTTATTGCACATATTCTATTACACAATCTTTGTAATTTAAGGTTATGGTACCGCATAAGTTTGTTTCATATAAATTTTTCCAATAATCGTTAAGGTAATAGCACATTATTGTTTCTTTTTCATTAAAGTGCTGTTTTTATACTTTTCTTTAATATCCGATAATTTTAGGGGTTACCTTTACTCGCATATCTTTAACCTCAATTCCTACATCTGATTATATAAAAATAACTTTTTTTATCTGTAATTTACAATGATTTGCGATTTCGGATTAAATAAAAA
>LBFL01016005.1:0-10243 GCA_000988845.1 Hypochthonius rufulus
TAAAATAAGCAATTTCCATACCTTTTGAATAAAAAATCAGTATATGATGATTGTATTTGACAGTATTAGCATATCTCAATGTTCATTTTTCCTTTTTAATGTAAACTTCGAGTAAAAAGATAGCGGAGAGCGATTTATGGATTTTTTTGATGAGAGAGGGGAGAGGTTTTATTGTATTCATCGCTAATATCCGCAAATGCATTCGATGATTCATCACAAAACTTCGTCGACAGATAAGTACCGCATCTCAGAGTCTTCGGATAATTTTTCTTGTCTCTTATTTTTTCTTTTGATTCTGAGAAAATATAAAGTGACAATAACGAGTACTAATAGAGTTACTATTAATGGCACAACAATGGACAACACACTGTGTGAATCGGTTGTGACAGAAGATGTGAGAGCGCCTTTTGTGTTGCTTTGATTCTTCAATGTTGTTCTAGTCATTGGTATAATTGTTGTTCTACTCATTGGTGTAATTGTTGTATGTCCAACAGATAATCCAACTGATAACCCAACGGATAACCCAACGGATAACCCAACGCCAGTTGTTGATAATTCTTTTGTATATTCTTTACTCGAAGAGGGAGTTTGTAAATCCGTTTCTTCGCTCATAACATTCTTCTTTTTATCGGTGTTATCATTTCCTGAGGCTTTTTTCTGTTCTGTTGAGATGACTGTTGTATTTGGTTTATTTGGGGTTACATTACCTGTAACTTTGATTTTTGTGATATTAGCATTGTATTTCCATACACTCGAAGCGGTTGTTATTGGGTTTGCAGCTGTTGTTTTATATTCAATTAGACCATTGGTATTTCTCCCTGATGATGTCCGTTTATTTTGGTCTGTGGAAATGGCATAATAAGAGTGAGCAGAGACATTAGGGAAAGTAAAAATAGTAGTGTTAGTGTGAGGAGTTAGAGTAATCTCTTCAGTACCATTTGGGATAGTGATAAGTCGATCCTTCCTCTGCGTGGTTTCAGTCGTCCGCGTTAGTAAATCACGTGTCGCAATTGATGATACATCGGGCATCAATTTGGTCGGAGTCATTTGCAAATTATCTTCAGTGCGGTTTGCAACTGAAGCAGTTGTGTCTGTTTTTGTTAAGACAGAACCTTCAAAGGCAATACTTTTGGTTGGAAGTACTGTGGTAGTGACATTTGTGGCACGTATTGACACATCCAGAATTGTATTTGTCAAAGTGAATGCATCGCTCTTATTCATGTCCATTTCCATTTGCGACGTTTCAGTATCGTCGGAATCACCATCAGTGCCGTCAGTGCCGTCAGGAATTGTAGTACTTTCATTTGAGTCAGTAGTATTGAAATTAATCACTGCACTAACAAACGGCGTTGTCATGGATGATCGTTTTGAGGTCGCGGCGATTCCTCTCGCCACTGACGTCCGATCGAAATCACTAATGGTAGTGGACGCTGTTGTGAAACCCTTTTGTGAAGTTAACGTTAATGTCGAAGGAGAATGTGCTTTTATACACAATTTATGGAAGTCGTAGCAACAGAGACCCCTCAATTCACAGTCATACATACAATCGCATTGAGGAGTATGATCGTCTGTAGAATTGAATGGATCGCTGCGATTGCACCGCGATTCGCACGAACCTAAAGGCACCGATGATGGAGAAGGAGAGTAAAGCCCTTCAGTTGCGACTTGTGTTGGAATGGGTCTAACGGTGTCAATTTTCAAAGAAAGGCATTCATTTTTGGGCCGTAAATCAACATCATCAATGGCAGTATCGCCCATAAAACTCAATCCTCTAACTCCTTCAATAACAATCTGAAATGATTCATTTATTTCGGGTATCGCTACCGTTGCGAGTCTCCATTCATCTCCAGCATCACCCGAACGGCTCCACACGGGTTCGATCTCAGTAAACACTTGAGATTCCCGTTTGACGTATACATTTAAAGATCCTACAATAAAGTACATCAATTGATGCAATTGATACAATTGTACCAATTGAAGCATGCAAAGAACGACTATTTTAGGACATCTCAACGTTAACTCCTACTTTCTTGTAATGGATCTAAATAAGTACTTTCACAAAACTTAATGTATGGTGTTCCAATAGTGGTTCTTCGATTGTCATGGAATTGACTTATATTTTAAAGTTAAAATTTATATCACGAACCTGTGGCAGATCCATACATATGATAATAGAATACAAAGCAACTGTCGCTTCTGATAGACTCCTGAACGGGAGAGAAAATCCGTGCCTTATCATTAGGTCTTCGGGGCGATGATGTCTCAATGTAAAGGTAATATCCTGAAATAATTCAAATGGTGTCAATTAGAGAAAATAGTTTGGGTTAACTGAGGGGGGATTACATTGATGTGTCGGATCATTCAGTCCTTACTATTACCACACTGTATTATACCCCTATTCAGTCGTAAACTCAGTATTGATTCACACTGTGCTCAATTCAATCTTAACTGTGCATTGCATTGTACAATGGAGCATAGCATAGGATAGCATAGCATAGCACTGCATCAGCGGAAAGCATCGTGCGTGTAACATTATTCTAAAGTTAAATACCAAAGAATGATAAAAAATGTACTTTTCTCTTTGAGTTACACGTACGCTGCCATCAAATATAAGTCCCCAAATATTGTATATTCTGCTCGTGTTCCCCATTATTTAATCGTCATCCGAAAATTCTGTTACGAATTCACTCGAAAATGCTTTCAGTGAATACACTGAACACGTAAGAGCCGTTTTTGGTGGTGGTTATGTGACCCGATTACAGCGGAGGTCGTTTTGACCCAAAATCATATTTATATATTATATATTATCAAAGTATTAACTATAACATTATTAATACATCTATTATTTGACTTTTTCATTCGGTATAAAAAGTAACTCCGTTATGCATATAGTGATGCATATACTTGCATAGTGCGATTAGATACGGCATTTAATAAATTTTTCAGTACAATGAGAGTGTATATCTAAGGGGAGTGTCACGACAGAAACAATTATTTTAATTTTTCAGGAAACCGCAGTGTGAGTTAATATCGAGAAATGTACGCTCACATCGCGGAGGTCATACCATTGCATCTCTTTCAATAATTGCAGCGATGTGAACGTAATGTGTATGTGCAGTGCACTTATTATTTTTGTATTGTAGTCTTATATAACTGTATATAACTGTATGTAACTGTATATAACTGTATATATGTACCTTATATTTTTTATATATCTCTGTAATATTTTTTCGCTTTCAAAGTTATTGCAATTTTTTATTTTTATACCACTGCAGGAGCATAGAGTAATGCCATAATAAACAACACTATACTTTGCGATGCTTTTGATATAATAATAGAAAAGAAATGATCTTTAGTGTTTTGATAAGTAACCATACATGTAATACTCTATATATGTGTATATACCTACATATGTGTATATAGAGTATCCCTAAATTAAGTATCCCTAAATAAAGTATCCCCATATTAACATTTCATGTAAATACGGGGATACTTAATTCAGGGCACCCCTGTATATATAGTTACATATATGTATATACCTGCTTTTGCCGGTCCTAATGTGTGGTCGTGCGATGGTCCGGTTCCCACATGACCACTCGGGGTGGCGAACTGATGACGTTGCCAATTGAAGTCATTGTTGTTGTGGTGCTCCCATCCGCATTCGGTCCGTTCGAAATCGCATGTTAAAGAAGCATTTCTGTTTCTAACTGTTCCATGCATGGATAAAACTTTCATTAATGCGCGCAATGATCATAAAATCAATATTAAGCTATTTTTCAATGCGCATTTATATTGTATTGTAATGTAATGATAGTAAAAAGTAAGATAAATACATTAAAGTTTGAAGTGACTTTAACGGAAAACATTTTATTTGTTTCTTCTTAAGTAATCTCATGTGTTACGTTTATTAAACCAATACCTTCACAGATAGGAAAAGGCACAGCGTTAGTATCGGGTGAATCCCCAGAGGTTAGTGTTGGCCTCCATCGCAACCCATCACAGTACATCGATAACGAACCATTGAGCTCATACCCGGGTTCACATGAAAATGTCACCATTGATCCTCTGTACAATTCGGTCACTTTTCCATTACGTGGAGATGGTACTTTGTAACACACACGTGCTATAAAATTAAATAGAATTTCGCAATAAATGAGACGACACACATTTGTACATGCATATGATAGCAGATATGACATATGCAATAATCCCATATTAAAATTTATATGAAGGATTTGGAAATTGAAGTTTTTCATGTCTGAATATAATTAAATATGTCCTTAGAGTGTATGAATTTTTAAATGACTTTTTATCATATATCAACAGTAATATCTGCATGTTTGCCATGTACAGAGAATGTATGTCAGAGAACATTATCTATAACGCACTCACAAACGCAAATGGGCAAAGGTTTGTTCCATTTGAAGCGGACACATGTGGACTGTCGATTCCCTATCAAATCAAATCCGGGATCACACACAAATTTGGCGATTTTGCCACGTGACCTCATATTTACACGACCATTCTTTAGGCTATTCCTTATTGAAGGGCAAAGTCCACGTCCCTCTGTAATTGAAATTATCGGCAATTTTATTGCAAAATATCATCAGTGTTGATGAAGAGAGTCACAATAGCATGAAGAAAATGGTTCTGAGCTTAACTTAATACCACCGTATAATGCTCTCGAACAATACTCACGCCTCGAGATTGATGCAGGAACGGGTTCAGCATCATCACCATTGTCATCATCAAGATCTTGAATGGCATCGCCTATTGTTGACAGCAGTAACAGCATTACAAAAACAAATAACACATCGCAATTCATTCCGACCCTTATTTTATCACAATTTACGCTGTCACTGGTAAAAAGTAATCCAATGTTAGAGCGGCAAAAAATAAAAGTTTACATCTAAAAAGGAAAATACGCTTTTGCTTCGACCTATGCTTTAACTCACTCCTTCATTTGTTTCCATTGTGTTATTCCGCACTAAAAACAAAGTAACCCAAAGTAACCCAACGTAACACAACGTAACCCAATGTAACCCAATGTAACTCAAAGTTAATCCTGATCGAGAGAGTGTTGAAACGGATGAGGATGTCCGTAGTAGATTATTAAACTCTACATTCGGACATTTTACATCACCAGTTTATTCGCCTGAAAAAAGTACAGTCTCATCCAATTCATTAGCATCGACGAACAACGATTCGCTTTTCAAGTTAATGGTGCTCAAATTTGCTTCAACTATAATATGTCAGTTAAGTTTATACAGCAAATGATGGAAAGGAAATCAGAGGAGGATCTGTTTGGAGCTGCCACTGTATGTGCGTTTATAAGTAAAATGCTGATTGCGATGGTCAATGATAACGATAAAAGTGCAGAATGCACAAATGAAAAGACGCAAACGACACAATGAACATTTCGTCCTTAAATTTGATTCATCTTCAACTAAATCTCCACTATTCACTCGATATCTCTCTCAGTCGACAGCGCTAATGGGAGGGACGAGAAAGGGTCACTTATATCAGTATGGTCAGTATGTGATAGGGAATGGGTATGACTTTTGCTAACATTTACGAACGGGGGTAATTGTAGTATCTTTATTAGTGACTTATGTACTTTTATATCACTACAATAATATAAATTGCTTATTACATAAGTTCTTATTACATAAGTTCTTTTCCAGCGAAACAAATTTGGTTTAAATGTTGTTATAAAAGGCATTATTCAATAAAAAATATAAAATATGAAATGGTAAAAGCCATAAAATCATATTTTTATTATATTCCGTCGCGATTTTAAAGCAAAGATTTAAGGGGAAAAGAGTAGCTTTTGAATTTTTAGGAAAGTCCTTTCACCGAAACCATCATAATGCATTCCGCATTTCGCTGACTTTAGGAAAAATCAATACCGTGTGTGGTTCAGCATTGAGGCAATACTCTTCTTTTAACCTCAGAGCATTATTGTTTTGAGGATGGCGAATCTTGAAAGTGTCTCGCATTGTGCCAAATAACTGTATTGTATTGCACCGTATAAATATTCTATTGCACGTACAGAAGAGTAAAGGGGGAAAAATGAAACCGCCGATAATAAATCTACAGAGAGAGGTGTTATATATAAAAGTCATTTAAGACGAGGATCGTCAAACCGTGAAAAGTTCAATTTCATTCAAAATGAATTTTCGATACTTTCACTTTGACTCTCTCTTTTTTCGCTAATATATTAAGCACAACCAATGCGTGTACGTGTGTGTGCTTATGTGTTAGTGTGCTGTTGGTGTATTGTTAGTGTGCAGGTCTGTGTGATTGCGATGTTTGGCACAGTAGTGTGTGTGTGGAGAATGTAATTTAACTTTCGGATCACGAATACCTCCAAAGAGTAACTCGTATGGCCCAATAACCATTATCCTCGTCGAAAGCTGCACCTGCACTGTTACTATTGTTTCATTTAAAGCCACTGTTCGGGTACTAAACACTAGAGACTGTTTGTAGGACGTGAAACTAGAGAAATCACTACCGATTCTCATGATGCGCCATCATTTATTTCAGCGAAACACAATGATTGCACGGAAAGGGAAAAACGGTGAGAGTCCACTGTTATTTAGCATTTTCTTAAGGAGAATCTTAAGGAGCATCATAAGGAGCATCATAAGGAGCATCATCCCATTTTTTCCACATTTGTGCATCCGTTTTTGAAGTTATCATTTGGGATGCATTTCCCGTTAATTTTCTTTCAGAACTCCGCCTTTGATAAAAGGTAAAGACGCATGCTCTGGTGGAATGCCGCTGCAAATGTGTGTGTAGCACACATAGACACGGAATCTTCTTTAGCTTCCACCAAAACTTGGTATGTTTGGATGTTTTATGTGTTGTTTGCTATCAAAGGGTAGCATAAGAGCGAGTCTTTGATGCGATACTAATATAACTCTATGATCTTGAGTCGTACAGTTTTGTTAAGAGAAATAAAAGAAAATGATGGTACCGATGAATTGTGCCGCATCATCGATGCTGCACAAAATTCTTTAATCCGACTCAAAATTCTCTCTTTTTATACGATATATATTTTTTAAAAGATGCTTATCGCTTCTCTCTAATTCGGAGTGAAGTGTTTCTCCAGTTCCTTCATGTATTGAGAGATGCGACAGTACGTCTCATGATAATTGAAACTTTCAATTGGACTGTATCCCGAGTAACACCATATATATGTGCTCAAATTGTATAAATATATATATATATATATATATATATACATATATATAAATGTATATATGATTCGCATATCTGATTGAATCACCTGAAATAATCATTTAGAACATTTGAGCATCGCCGTTGGAAAGTGGTGGTATATCGGTGCACAGTAATATAATATAATTGGTAACATCGTTTAAGTGAAATCAGTGTAATATTTCATTACATTACTGAACCATTACATTGATCATCATCAACACTTAGCACAAAGTTGATAGTATCATCATAGTGGAAGCGTAAAAATAAGCATTTTTAGATAATAATAATAATTGTGGTATTATGTCGCGCGATCGTCAACTGTCATGGATCTTATTATATTTATGGACGTCATTATTTATTCTTTTGTTATTATCATCACAGAGCAGAACTAAACGAACTCAAACTCCACGGATCAAGTTGTACATCGCGGGTTTCTTTCCCACGAGTCACCACATACCTCAAGGATCTATTGGAAGAGGGGTTATACCGGCGGTTAATTTAGCTCTTCAGCACATCAATAATAACCAATCAGTGCTTCGCCGGTTCCATCTCGACCTGTTCTGGAATGACACTCAGGTTTGGATTAATTACAATAATGATAATAATAATAATAATAATAATACTCATTATTGCATAATCCCATTACCAATTTATTTGCTATATCTTTAATTAATTTTTTTTTCTTCATTTATCGTGTAAAGCGGTAGCATTTATCACGCAAAAGATTTTCATTTTATTCATTGCGGCGGAACTCTCTATTATTAGTTTAGTTTAAGCTTCAAATTTTGCTAAATAAATAATAATAACACATAACGGTTGACATATAATAAAATTGAATTACATTCTCAATGCTACTTTAAGGATATACTATTTTAATTGTATTGCAGAATAATGCAAATGAATACGCCGGACTTCCTTTTGTGTGTTCGCATCGGACCTGAAAATTTCCAACAAAAATAAAGATTAAATAAAAATTTAAGAAAATTTTCTTTAATTCACTTTTGATTGAAAATGTCAATGGAAAAATAATATGTGTTATGTATGTGTTACATTTGTCATTTTATTCATTTATGCTAAAAAAGTCCATAAAATGCAACTGTTCAATTAATTCTGAAAAAATCGATAAATATTGTAATGCGCTCTCTCATCTCGAATCGTTATGACATGTCATTGATGCAAAAATTGAGTCTTTGTGATGAGTTTGTGATATTATGACAGAGGATTTTCTTTTCATTCATTTGTTTAGGTTCGCAGTGTGCCAATGAAAACACTTCAGTCATTTTTCCTTTTTTATTTATCAGCATTTTTCTTGGAAATTTCTTCATACACAATCATTTCTCGTAATTAACTTTTAATTAATTAATATTAATTAATATTTGTTTATAGTAAAATTATTTGTTTTGAAATTTTCTGAAAAGTAAATTCTGCATAACAAAGTCCATGATACTTAATTTTCAAAAGAATTAACTTAATTTTTTATGCATTAAATTTTAATTTATGATGAATATATATTGCAATGCATTAATATTTTAATGGTTAAAAAAACTCGATTAATGATATTTTCAGAATACATTCGAAAGTAATTTTTTATGATAATGGTTTTTAGTAATGTTTGTTTTAGGATAATTGATAATTCTAATAATAAATTATCAATTGAAATCAATTGAAACTCTGTTTGTGCTTTCGTAAGTTTTATTGAAAATTTAAAAAATTAAAGAACATTAAAATTCATCAGCAAATACTATCTGCAAATATATTATTTCCGAAAAACGCGACAATTTTTTCGTAGTTTAGGAAAGTAAAGACTCAAACTCTTTCTTTTGTCGAAATGGAAATTCCTGTTTATATTTTCATTGGCATGTGTTCTGATATCTTTTCCCGGATATACATAAGTATATTGTATATTGAAATTCTTTACATTTGTAAACCGTTAAATAAAAAATTAGTTAAGAAAAATGCTTAAATTAAAATAAAATAAAATAGTATTCTTCCAAAAGTATCCATAGATTTGTATCAAATTTAAATTAGTATCAATTGCATTATAATTTATTAAGGTTCAGATATAAAATTTTCAAAGATTAACCATTTAATTATTTAAAATTCAAATTATGCACAATATTCGTTCCGAAGTAAAAAAGGAAATGGAATTCCATGGAAATGGAATTCCATAGAAATGAAATTCCATGGAAATGGAATTCCATGGATTTCCATGGAAATGAAGTTTCATGGAAATAATGTTTCATGGAAATGAAATTCCATAGAAATGAAATTCCATGGAAATGGAATTTCCATTCGGGTTTTATTAAGTAGTATAATGAAATGAAATTTCAGTGGGAATGGAATGGAGTTGGAAATTTGTCAACTTTTTGTTCTCTATTCCGAAATACGTGTATCTTTTGCGGTCCGATTTTATTAATTGTATATACATATTTTTGGCACATTTCAAAAACCATAACCCAATATAATTGAATGAACCATATTTATTTAATTTCTTTCTTTATTTAATTCAATACTTTTGACAGATATAAACCAATTTATTAAAAATATGAGGTTTAAGTTTATTTGTTCTCTGTATTCTATTGGACAATTCTATACACCTGGCAACACTACCTCAACACTACCCTCAACACTACCCTCAACATACAAATATCACATATATCCTATTTTAAGAATTTGCTTTAATTCCATATAACTCTAGTATATCATACCCCTTTTGAATTTGTATGTTTTCCTAATTTAATTCATTACATTTCTCGAGATAATAGATTAAATTAGTGATATTTCATTTCATATACATGTATATACATATATATATACATATATATTTGTACATTTAATAAATTTAGAATTTCTGAACGTCTAAAACTGAAAAACAATTTCTTAAGTTAATTTACTATTTTTATTCTGTAAATTAAAAAAATTTCTTTTCGGTTCATTTGTAAGGAAATTTATATTAAATCATTTAAATTTTAATCTTTAACCGAATAAACGATATTTAACATTTAATATGACTCAAAAA
>LBFL01016009.1:0-12746 GCA_000988845.1 Hypochthonius rufulus
AAATAGTGATGAGAGTATAGTGCATTATGAGAGCGCTGATATTTCCCATATTAATCCGGTTAAACCAATAATTATAATCAAAAGTTCAACCGATGACATAATTTTTAGCGTATCACTGTCTAACACTGTATATGAATATGTTTCAAAATTTTCAATTGTATTTTTGCCAATAAAAATTACACGACAATCACCAATAACCAGAAAAATATCGATTATTATTAATAATCATTTTAGCACTTTAATCCATACTGAAGTTTCAATACCATGGTTAACCACAGTTAACCGCATATGGTTAATTTGTGGTTGAAGTTAATAAATATTTGCTGAGTACGGTTAATGGTTAATGAAATTTTGAAAAATCCCAACACTAATAAAAATTGAAAATATTTCAATTATAATTATAAACAACTATTAAATTCATTATAAATAAATACATGTAATTTTAATTTTTAAATTTAAAATTTAAAAACCTCCTACGAGTGTAGTCACCCTAAATTTAACCCTAAATATCACAATATTTTTTTCAACTTTGAGTCATTTACATATGATAATATTCACGAACAGTGCTGTAAATAGGGTGACCACAGGATCATGTCGATTTGTCGACACTCTATTGCTAGACAACTCATAGACAATGATTTATAGACAACTCAATTCATAGACACGCTTGATTTATAGACATGCCTAATTCATAGACAAATCAATTGATAGACACTCAATTTATAGACAAATTCACCGCCAAAATGACCGATTTCCCGACTGTACTTTTCGGACATAATGTGTTGAGTGATTTTGTGAAAAACTATTAGATTAGGTTAGGTTTTTTCTTCCCTAGGTTAGGTGAATGCGAGAACCCTTGTTTTGCACTTTGTAACCTAATACTCACTAAACTATTTACCGCTGAAATTTTGATATCGATGAAGATACGCCTTATGATCCTCTCAATACAATACAGTCGGTAAATCGGTAGCGGTGAATTTATCTATAAATTAATTAGCTGTCTATGAATTGAGTTGTCTAGCAATTGAGTGTTGACAAATCATATCAGACCCGGTGACTACACTTAAGAGAGCATAAAATTTGCATAATGCTAATTATGCTATCATATTGTTGCGCTGTTTTACTACAGCATTTGTAATTTTTAAAATTTTTAAAATGGACACAGAGTATTATAAAATATTATAATCTCTGTAATGAGCAAATTTATCATTTCACACCATTTATTTCTCCGTACCGATATCATTGCGTTGCGCTGAACAAAAATGGCGAAATTTTCTGTTTCGGAGATAATCATTTTAATCAAATAATGATTTCCGATTAAAACAGAATTAAATTCCCTAAAAATAATCCGTTTAATAAAAAAAGTCATTCAAATCGAATGCGGAAATACTCATACATTAGCATTGAGTTAGAATAACGTAATCTTCTCGTGGGGAGAATCGGGGACAATCGGTATGGTCAGTGTGGGAATGGAACACAATTGAAAGTCGAATGACATTTTAATGTAAAAATCGAAGGAAATTCAAATGAAATTAAAATTAAAGTAAAATCAATCGTTTGAAATTTTTGAAGATTTTTGGGAAATCACAAAATATACAATTGAAACTAAAAATATATTTGTTTCTGTCAGTTGTGTCTGAAAAATATGAAAAATATTTTATATTATTAAAAGTATTCTATTATTTAACCATAATTATTGTAATAAAAATTTCTAAAAAATCAATTCAATAAATTTACAAATATTTCATTTAAAGAATACTTTGCAATGTCCCGATGCATTCGATAAAACATATCATTTTTAGTTAACCGAAACTATTTTAGTTATAATTATGATTAACAATAACTATAACTAAAATTAAATTTATTTGGGAAAAGTCTATTAAAATTCGAAAAATTTTAAACATTTAGTAATTAATTGATGAAAATTAAAGGATATGTATTGTTGCAAATTATATCTCTAATATTCAATAAGATAAATTTGTAATAGAATTTTCAATGCAATTATTATTAAAGTTAGGATTATGATTAAATAATCATAACTCAAATTTATTGGAACTATAATTATAATTAATATTATAATTATAATTATAAGTGTTAGTAAATCAAGGATTTTCGCCTAAAATACATTGATATAAAGTATAAAATAGAGAATATAAATATTATAAATAAAACCCGACTAAACCAGACTAAACCAGACTAAACCAGACTAAAGTTTAGTCATTATTCACTTCTTCAACTAAACTAAACAAAAAGATTTTCAAAATTTTAAAACTTAAACTAAAATCAAACTATCGTTTAGTTTAGTTTAGTTTAGTTTAGTTTAGTTTAGTTCAATTTTTGTATTCTCTAATTAAGTTTAAAATAAAGCATTTTGCATTAAAATTGTAATTTTTGTGGACATTACACATGCTTTTTGTATGCAAAAATTCCATACGATATAATTAAAGAGTTATTATTGCATTGTAATTGCTTTATTGATGATGGCACAACACAAGAGTGGTGTTAGAGACGTATGACAGTATTATATTTTGAATTTATACGCATACGCATAAACCTCTTTATCGTAAACATATCACCATCGAAAACTGTCATTCACGATAGAGAAGTTTTAATGTTATAGAAAGTGAAACATAAATGATTTTTATATAATTTAAATGTTTACGTTAACGTATAATTATTTAGAATGTATGTTAGCGTTTACGTTATAGAGGTTTATGTGTATTTAATTAATAATTAATTAACATATTACTCATTCAGTTCATGGACTGTATATTCAGTTTCCTCTGCCGAAAGACCGACTTTCATAGGGATTCCGATCCTAAAATGGCGGAGGAACTGATTATGGAAAATTTCAATAAATATAAAGAAATATCTGCAAAAATTAATGAGCAAAATGAACGGAAGAAACATGATGCGGAGAATCGGGGTTTGGAAAAGAGTAAAATAATTAATGAAAGAGATTATACAACAATAGGGTCATTACCCAATGAAATGATTGAAATAATTATGTGTCAAAAGCAATTATCATATTGCGATATCAATAATTTTGCAAAAACAGGGAAACGATACTCTGATTTAATTAAAGGAAATCGAAAAATTTGGGAATTTACACGAAACAAATGGAATCGCAATGAATTATATCATTTTAATAAAATCATTGTTAATATGAGAATTCAATACGCATATGTTTATCATGCGAAATGTGCATTAATTGTTGATGAAAATGATCATGTTTTTCATGTCCGATATGAGAATATTCAAAAATATCATTCTCTTTGTGAAAAGGGAATTTACGAATTCGCAAAAAATATTTATTTTCATAAATATCATTGCATTGCGCTGAACAAAAATGGCGAAATTTTCGGATTCGGAAATAATTGTTATAAACAAATAATGAATTCCGATGAAAATGATATTAAAATTCCTAAAAAAATTCCTTTCAATGGAAAAGTGATTCAAATTAAATGCGGATTTAATCATACATTAGCATTGACAGAGAATAATGAGATCTTTTCATGGGGCAACAATCGGTACGGTCAGTGTGGGAATGGAACACAAAGGAATGTCCAATCACAATTTAATGTGAAAATCGGAGAAAATTCAAATGAAATTAAAGTAAAATCAATTGTTTGCGGCATGAATCATTCAATGGTTTTATATGAAAATGGAACTGTTTATGGATGGGGAAACAATGGGTGTGGTCAATTGGGATGTGGTCAATTGGGACGTGGTCAATTAGGGTCAGGAAAGGGTAAATTGAAACCGATTAAAGTATTTGAAAATGTTGAGCAAATTGTATGCGGAAATTATCACACGTTAATGTTGAGTTGCGATGGATTTTTATATTCGATGGGCGCGAATCATCGCGGTCAATTGGGGAATGGGAAAACAGTCGATGTAAATGTTCCTCAAAAAATTGAAAATATCAAATTTAAAGCAATTGAAGCGTATGTTTGGACATCGATGGGAATGGATGAGAATGGACAGTGCTATGTTTGGGGAGAGAATATATATCGTAATTATAGAGTAACGCGAATCCCGGAATATTTCGGAAAATCATTTAATTCTATTTTTAAATTGTTTTGGGGAATTACAAAATGTTCATTTGGAACTGAAAGTAATTGTTTTTGTCAATTGTGTCTGAAGAGAATGAAGAACATTCGATTCTATTGAAATTATTCTATTATTTAACAATTTTTGGTCTAAAAATTTCTAAAATACACAAATATTTTAATAAAATATACAAATATTTTAATAAAATACTTTTGCAGTGTTCCGTTACATCCGCAATTATGTTACTCATATTTTACTATATAAATATTTAAAAAATCCATAATATATAAAAAATAATTAATCTCATTTAATGGTTCCATAAATTAAGTGAATTATTTAAATAATGAAAAATATTTTATAAAATCTTTAAATAATTTTAAATGTTTTCGAAGAATATAATTAAATTAAATATATTAATGAACGGCCCCTAAAAGATAATACCAAAAATAGTACTTTTAGTGCTATTCGAACCCAAAGAACGGTTTTCGGACTTTGAATTTTACATTTACATAATAATATTTGTGGACATTACACATGCTTTTTCTACGAGAATATTCCATACGATATAATTGAAGAGTTATTATTGCATTGTAATTGCGAGAGCACATGTTTTGTGTATGAAAAGTCTGGAAAATTCCAAAGTTCAGTGATTATTAACTAAATAATTGATTTTTTACATTAATTATTATAAATAATAATACCGAAATACAATGTCAGGATACGGTGATGATACTAAATATGACGGAATGTTATTGGCGATGGCACAACAACATGAGGGTGGTGTTAGAGACGTATGACAGTATTACATATTATGTTTATACACAAACCTCTTTATCGTAAACATATCACCATTGGAAACTGACATTCACGATAGTGAAGTGATCATGTTTTAGAAATTGAAATTAAAATTATTTATATAATTAAATTCTTAATGTATGTTTACGTTTTGGAGAATATTTCAAAGAGTTTACGTTAAAGAGGTTTATGTGTATTTAATTAACAATTAATTAACATATCATAGAGAAGTTTTGATTTTTTAGAAATTAAAATGTTTTATATAATTAAATTCTAAGTGTTTACGTTATAGAGAATGTTTAAGAGAGTTTATGTTAAAGAAGTTTATGTGTATTTAGTTGATAATTAACAAATATTATTCATTCAGCTCATGGATACGATATTCAGTTTTCTCTGCCGAAAGACCGACTTTTATAGGGGTGCCGATGCTAAAATGGCGGAGGAACTGATTATGGAAAAGTTCAATAAATACAAAGAAATTTCTGCCAAAATTAATGAGGAAAATGATCGAAAGAAACATGATGCGGAGAAACGGCGTTTGGAAAAGATTGAGAAGAAACGGAGAGAAGAGGAGGAAATGGAGAATCGCCCTAAGATCGTAGAACTCACTGATGAGGAAGCGAATCGTATCGAACAAAAAATTAAAGATGAAAGCGAATCGAATACCAAAAATGATGGTTCTGGTGATGGGGTTAATGCTCATGGTGATGGTGATGATGAGAAAAGTAAAAAAGATGATGAAGAAGAGGATGAGAATGATAAGAACAAAATAAAGCCAAATGCTGGTAACGGATGTGATCTCCCGAATTATAAATGGAATCAAACATTACAAGAGATTGAATTGAGAGTCCCTTTGAAAGTGAATTTCAAAGTTAAGGCTAAGGATGTCACGATTCAGTTTAAGAAGAAACATCTGACTGTGGGTTTAAAGGGACATCCGATGATCATTGATGGAGAATTGTATAATGAGATTAAAGTTGAGGAATGTCTTTGGGTTATGGAGGATAATAAAACGCTATTAATAACATTGGAAAAGGTCAATAAAATGGAATGGTGGAACCGTCTCGTGATGACCGATCCTGAAATTAATACTAAAAAAGTTAATCCGGAACCGTCGAAACTCTCCGATTTGGACGGTGAAACGAGGGGTATGGTGGAGAAAATGATGTATGACCAGAGACAGCGGGAAATGGGAAAACCGACTTCAGAGGAACAACAGAAACAGGATATGCTTAAAAAGTAATTTATTCCATTTTATGACACTTTTTATGACCGAATTTTCTTCGGGCCTTTCAGTGTCATAAAATTGAATAATTATTGTGTTTACATTATATTTATATATATTTTTTTTATCTATTCATAGATTCATGGAGCAACACCCAGAAATGGACTTTTCCAATTGCAAATTCTCTTAAATTCAATACAAAAAATTTCCAAAATAATCATTTCTTACATAATGACATAATAATGTATAACATAATGTGATAATTAAATTTTAATGTTAATTTATAGCCTTAAAAAGTTCAAATGTACTTTAATCAAATTCATTTTAATTCATGACTCTTCGCAAATTTTATAAGTTTTGTCATCTCCGGTAATAGTCCATCACTATTTTCTTCGTGATATTTCTTTAGTTTTTCCATAATCGATTCCATTGTTGCAATAGCGTCGTACACCATTCCCTGCTTTAGATAACACTTGAGGAGAACTTTCAAAGTCTCGACATAACTCAAATGATTTTCATTTTGATATTCCTTTAAATTACTGAAAATTTCAAAGCAAATATTTTCGGCGCAATGAAATTGACGACATTCGAAGTTTTGTTCGGCAATTATCAGCATATCCGATATCGATTCTTCGACAGCATTGTCTTGACTCATATCCAATTGTATAATACTTTCATTATTTCTTTGACACTGCAAATGATCCGATGGTAATTCCTTATTAATGCAATTATCTGTTGATTTGAGTAAACTTTTATCAGAAAATACTATTCGATTTGATCGTTGCGGTTCAATTAAAGATTTTGAATAATGAGATAATTCATCAAATAATTGATTCTTTTGATTACACTTAAATGCATTTACTTCCGGAACATTTGATTTAAATAACTTCGAAATATCACCATTAAATTTAATATTCAATTCCGGAAAAACTGCAGAAATATTACCATTTTCAGATGAAAATTTATCACTAAAACGATCAGACTCGAGATGATCATTCAATTTATGATTACTCTTTGGTGCTTCTGAATTTTTCCTCTTTCTTTTTTGATAGGTTTTACTGTAACTTAACCTTTCATGAGAAACTTCTGAATCACTATCAGATTCACTGAAATCACCTTTTGAATTAAGCGTAATATTCCATTGCGATTTATTATCATCATAAGTGAAGACTCTCGCGATATCTTTAATCGTTTTCCTATTCATTTGCTTATCGCATCCGTATGATTCATCACCTGAGTTATCATTTTCATAATCACCATCATACACATGGAGTTTGCGTGAGAGTGATTTGGGTGATGTCTCAAACTTATTAAGCATAATCGGGTTTTTCATTAATAAATCATAGAATTCTATAACCATATTCTGATCATAGCCATGAATTTGGAGAACTCTTTTCGGGCGGAATCGTAAAAGTTGCGGATCACAGTATAATAGACAATTAAAGATACTCCCAAAAGTGTCAGTGATTAATTTTATATAATTGTGTCCTGAGACTGAAGATGTATGTAATGACATTAAAAGATTATTAATTTTCTTTATTCGATTCATAATAATTCTGTTATATTTTTCTTATACATGTATTGTAACACAACAAAACATAACATAATTTTCCCTTAATTATCAACAATGAAGTTATTAGCAAATAAGTAAACCATATTAACATATTGTTGTATTGTATTATTACTTATTATTGTTGTAAACTGAATTAATAAGAACTAAATTCTATGAATCAATTGTATAGACATTTATCGGGTGACCAAAAAATGTAGATAATTCACAAATGATATATACAAATACACAGCGTGATGCAGTGAAATACAAAAGTGGGAATCTGGTTTCTGACCTTAGGGCATATACAAAAAAAATTCTCAGTCTGTAATAATCAAGTTTAATAAAAGCGGCAAAATGCACACATAGATAAAAAAGTGCATCTGTGAACCCCGGCACTGGTACCGAATGGCACCGTTTTCAAGATCATGGTTCCATAGTTTATGCAAGAATTGCCGCGATGATGACAATGATGCAGGTGAACTCATGCACTAATGGGGAGAAAAAGATAGGACTGCCTCTGCCATGCACCGAACTCTCTTCCGCGTTTCATCATCACAGGTACAACAATTGAAACGAGTTTATGGGGAGAATCATTTCAAAACCCTCAATACGAATATATTCATAGTAAAAACATTGGAATTTTCTATGGACTTTTCTATCAGCTTTTTCTATGCGGGTCATGATTGTTTTCCATTGTTTACAAATTGCTTTCAACTTCTGCCTCATAGATTAGATGCTCTGGGAAATTGGCTTGAGTGTTCCAAGGGTTTAATATGGGAAAAAATTGGCTAAAATTACATAGATTTCATGAGTTTATGCTAATGTAAGTCACATGTCATCATAAACAATTCTAATATCTCAATGTTTTTTATTTTAATAAAATCTTTTCGAATAAATTTTTTATTTGAATATATTAATAAATATATTTTTTGTAAAACGAAATTTTACGAAATTTTATATTTTACGAATGAAAAACCCGATGCTTCGCGTCTTTATTCCTGAAACAATTAAATTTAATATACATAATCTTTCGCCTAAAGTAAAAGTGCTCAAATCTATTGCAACAATTAAAATATTATTTCAATGCGCAACAATGTTTTTAATTTCTAATTTTTAAATTCAATTGCTACTGACAGATAAACACACAGACACTTCAATATTATTTTTTAATTAAAGAAATTCAAGATTCTGTAAGACATTTCCAACTTTATGATTATAGTTTAAGAAATTTGATTAATTAATTAACAAAAGAACAGTAAAATTTAATTGTTAATTTCTATATGTTCATGTTATGTAAAGTGAACACAGTTTTACTTTATAATTCCATTCATAATTTATAATTAATGAAAACATCTAAATTAACATATTTCAAAATTATCTCATAAAATAGCACATCTCATGTGACTCAATGCACTACAATGTGTTAACACTGATAATTATTGAGAAATCAGAAGTAATTAATTGTAATTAATAATAAACAAAAAAATAAATAATATCGGCGCTCACATTTTAATAGGGATTAACAAATTCTATTGAATTAATTGTGATAAAATCAATAATATAATTGAATATCATGAGTATTGAAACAGACAAATCTAAAGACACAAAAAGCATTACCGAAACTGGTGATTGTACCGGTGATGGCACCGATGATGGCACCGATGATGGCACCGATGATGGCACCGGTCGTGTCATTTATAATGGTGCCGATCATTTATCGATGACACAATGCAAATTGATTATGAATTTACTATTGAATTGAAATATTCGTATTAATGTGATGCTAATAATGATATAATCTCAAAATTATATGTTTATTGAGACGATTGACAATTAAATGCGAATCACGGAAATCGCACATCGATTTGAATCGATTCCTCAATTATCGGTTTTACCGGAGATTAATAAATTCGGGAATTAAATTATTTTAACCGATTTATTTCAGTGTCAATATTTGTACATTCAGTACCAAACATTAGAATTTTTCATTAATTTAATGAATTTTCTTCAAAATTATTTTTCTCAAAAAATTTATACAAAAAAATGACATTTTTGTGTATATAAAAAGTGAATATGTTTTTTGCATAACAAATGATTGTGGTAAAAATTGAACTGAAAATGTGACTCTAAAGACAATACCATAACTGACATTTTCATACACTGCAATCGCTACCGAATCATGACCTCGAATCACGTTTGGGGATGAAATTCAATTGCGTGGTGAATACGAATACATACGGAGGGAATCGGCAAAAGTTAAGACAATTCACGTGTCACAATATAATACCGGAGAATGCAAGAGTATCATTTATTAATTTCTTTAATATAAATTATGCGCGAAAATAATTTCCAATATTTTATTGGTTTAACAAAAACTGTCCGTTAAATTATGTTAAACTATAATTTTCAAATTCTAATTATTGCGGAGGCACATACATACAGACACTCCAATATTTTAATAATATTGATTTGATACGCGTTTAGACACGTATTTAAATGAATATCAAATAAACGTGAAAAGTCAATTTCAGACGTTCGATACCCTTATGTATGCCGCTATATTTAAAAATAGTTTCCGTTTGCGAAAAGTTTCCCAAAAATAGTTTACGGTTTCATTTTACCATATTCATAGGTATAGTGAATTCACTGCCATGGCCATGGTCAGGGCCAAGGTTAAGTAGTGAAAGGTTACTCTGAGTCAATGTCCCCAAAGCCCACACTTGTAAAGAAATCGGTATTGTCATAGATTGGGATGAAAGGGAAGGACCGATTGAAAAGGAAAAAAATATTCCCGTCCCTGAGACTGATGGTCGTTTGCTGAGAGGAATGGGATAAAAAGGGTGTTCAAAATACAGAGGTTTTTAAAGGAACGGAAAAGGTTCTTGAAAAAAGACGACATAAAGAAAAGGTGCATATCCAATACCTGATTTATTTCGTCAGTGAACAGAGAGAGGAGAGAAGGAACTTATAGGGTGAAATGATTTATGGAGGCATGAGCCTTATGACTTTGTACATACCGTCCGATAAAAATAACGTAACACTTTAGAAAGGTTTATGTTTGGCTCAATTTTTGACTGTACCATTACTGCGTAACGTCTTACGTAACAGAAAAAAGTTCTTTCGGTACTTTTTCCGATATGCAAATAATTCACAATGCACAGATGGTTTAACTTTACTTATTATGGTTATGTTTTTCACGGGATAAATTGTTATGAGAGGAGAGTTCATTGCACGACAATATATTTATCTAAAAATTGATTATAACAGGATGCGGAAATGACCATTATTAGGGAGAGTGTACCGTTTCAAAAGTTAAATACGTTAAGTAACCCGATACGGCATTCACGTAACACAAGACTATTGTAGTTTAAAAGGGTCTTCCAAAACCATAATGGCATTATTAATAGCATTATACCATAGTATTAGGGTTTAACAGTATTGTGCTATTTTAAGTATATATAAGTATATAATCGGTTTTCTAAATTTTAAGATCCGCTTTCGAAGTAATGGACAATTGTTTTTCTCTGATTAATGAAAATCAGGATATTGTGAAACGGAAAAATTTTATCAATTTTTATCTGTGTATTGATTTAATACAATAACAGTAATAATAGTGATTTTATGCCCATAATATACACTTACATTATTTATCTCACGATTTAAGAGGTCAGAAAAGAAACAAAAAAGTTTCGGTATTGAAAATATGATGAGCAAAAAACATCTGCGGGCGTCGTTATGAAAATAGGAAAATAAATAACTTATGTTTTCTCATGATAATTATCGTTATCGTATTAATGGTCAGCGGTTTTCATAATTTCAAAATTCTTGTTAATAATGAGAGAAAATGTATTAATTTACTTAAAATTATACCTTTAGAAATAAGATGTACTTTTATGTCAGTTTAGGTTATTTAAATGTTAATGAGGATATTATTCGCGAAAATGCAATTTCACTAATTTCATTTTTTGTAGAATTATCACAAATATTAAGTGTAATTTATTCATGGTTTTTGAGCATTTTTACTTTACTTTTTTAAAGTCATCAAAATTCATATTAAAGTAACTAATTTCCAACGGACCCCTCCCTTTATGCTCCATATTTTATAAGTATGCATATAATTTTATTAATACCATAAGTATCAAAAGTATTAAAATCATATTTATTTTTAAGTGCATTTTTATTTTTTATTAATTACACTTAAACCCCTCTAACGTGACTATATTGCCGCTGAAATGTCTGTTTACAATAGAGAGGATTTCACGTTAGAGAGGTTAAAATAGAATAGGTTTATATGACTCGGGCCTAAGAGTTTGTTCACGTTAGAGGATTTATTCACGCTAAAGGGGTTTATGTGCACATGATTACGATATAATGAACTCACACTGAATTTGTACCGAACAGAACTATTTTGTCCTTAAATTTATTATTAATCCGTTAATCCATTGGATATTTTTAAATACATATTCAATAACATTACATACTTTATTTACATCCGTTAATTTTATCTTTAATTATTGAAAAAAATTATTATGACATTCAATTTAATGAGTCTCTTTGACGATTTCTCGTAAATGTTATAAACTTTTTTCATTAAAATCACAATAAAAAAAAATAAATTTAATATCATCTGAATTATTTGTAAAATTTGGAGATGACACAGCATAACATTTGAACGAAATATTAATTTTGTCGATGAAATTAAAGAAAAATAATGATCGTATCGATAAAAAATCGTAAAAAAAACGTAAAAAATTACTTAAATATGAATTAATTATTTGATATAATGTATTAACTCTGATACTTTATTTGTTTCAGTTAATTTCCCATTTAAATGCCCCACACGGGGGTAATTAAATTAATTTTAATTTATCAGAACTAAAGATAAACGGTGTAAAAATATTTAGAATAAATCCGAAATTTGCAACAAATAATTTATTACTTTTAGTTTTGGCAACAAATTTGGGAGGTCGTACCACGACTATCGGCATAACGGTTATAATAAATTAAATTAAATCGTTAATTTTGATCCTTTTAAATTTTACCCCAAAAATTTTTATTATAATAGTTTAGCCTAAATTATTAAAAAGGATCCGCTTAAATATAATATTCTCTTTTTTAAAA
>LBFL01016074.1:0-18567 GCA_000988845.1 Hypochthonius rufulus
ATCTTGTGTATTATAAAAAAAATATTCACTTATTTTAATTATTCACTTTTTAAAACCATTTTTTGCTGTCCGAAGAGTTAATGAGTGTACATTTTTTATGCTCATTTTCATATAAATATTAATTAAGTTTAATTGAGATGAGTTAAGTTAATATGCGTGAATGTGTTCGTGATAATACTTATATTTTCCATTAGATTTTTAAATTTTTAAGTACGCACGGAGTTTTCAATGAAAATATGTGATTTTTTTTGACATTTTTTATTTATTTTCCAGTGAAAACCTATGATGTCCGTGTGAACTCTGATTAATATTCAATATTTACCATAAAAATAAAATGTGAAATATACAAGTGAAATCGTAAGTGAAAAACTGCCTAAAGTTACTTTTAATCCAACAAAATCTATGCAAATATGGAAATATCCGATGTGTATGATAATAAATTATTAATTCATAAAAATTTGGAGCGTGATTTTTTATTAATGTCTGTATATAATATTTTTAAATCCGCTTTCTTTTTACATTATAAATAAAAAAGATGCATTATTTTGTAAAGTTTAAAGGTAAAGTTATGATAGAGTATTGAATTTTACACTTAAAAAATAGTTCATCTCTAGAAGTTTATCCCATTCACTGTCCAACTGCAACAATAATAACTTTTTATAACTTTTAATCAACCATTGTCTGTTTGTTTTGGAAAATTAATTTTCTTGTTACAAAATTATGCCTAAGGCATCAATTCGGCTAAAGCGATCATCATAGGAGTATGACGTCACAGACAGTTTTGTGGCATTTACCACGCGAGGGTTTTCATGATTGTGACTCCATACGTATAGTGCCACATGCTTATTTTGTTATTTGTATTTAACATTTTTAATTTCATATAATAATATAATAATAATATAAAAATGGGAATTCTCGAAAAGATCAGTGAAATCGAAAGGGAAATTTCACGGACACAAAAGAATAAGGGTATGGCATTTGTTTTACATGCAAAAGTATATATTTAATATTAAATATGTATTTACACGTATTTACACGTATTTACACGTGCAGCGACGGAATATCATTTGGGGGTGCTAAAAGCAAAATTAGCCAAATACAGAGCACAATTACTTGAACCTCAGGGAAAGAGTAAAGAAAAAGGTGAGGGATTCGATGTTATGAAATCGGGTGATGCTCGAGTCGCTTTAATTGGATTCCCTTCCGTTGGAAAAGTATATTATTATTAAATTACATTTCACCATTTTTATTTAATTGTCAATTGTTTCAGTCGACACTCCTAAACACAGTGACCGATACTCATAGTGAATCTGCAGCATATGAATTTACAACACTGACGTGTATTCCCGGGGTGATACAATACAAGGGTGCGAATATACAATTACTCGATTTACCGGGGATTATCGAAGGAGCGGCACAGGGTATGGATGAGCGTTTTGTTTGAATGGTTTAACAAAAACACTTTAATTGTATAGGCAAAGGTCGCGGTCGACAGGTGATTGCAGTCGCACGCACATCGGATTTGGTAATTATAATGCTCGACGCTACGAAAAATGAAGTGCAGCGGCAACTGTTGGAACGGGAATTAGAATCGGTTGGCATTAGACTCAATAAGAGGAGACCGAATATTTACTTTAAAGTATGAGAAAATATGAAAAAATATGAAAAAATAGTTCAATACAATTGTTTATTTTAAAGGAAAAGAAAACCGGAGGATTATCATTTAATTCAACGTGTATATTAACAAAATGTGATGAAAAATTAGTCCAAATGATTTTACATGAATACAGTGCGTTGTTTTATTAATACATTTTTAAGGACATTTAAATCGGAATATTTTTTTAGAAATATTTAATGCTGAAGTATTGTTTCGTGATGATTGTTCAGCCGATGAACTAATTGATGTCGTAGTTAAGAATCGAGTATATTTACCGTGTCTGTACATATACAACAAAATCGATCAGATATCAATTGAGGAGATCGATCGTTTGGCACGTCAACCGCATTCGGCTGTCGTCAGTTGTAATATGAAACTTAATATCGATTCGATGCTCGAGAAACTATGGGAATATTTGGCACTTATTCAGGTCTATACCAAGAAAAGAGGACGTAAGTTAAATGACAAATAATGCTAAATTATTCAAACATATTTAATGGTCTTTCATTAGAGCCGCCCGATTTTGCCGAAGGACTTATTATGAGAAGAGGTGCAACAATTGAACATGTTTGTCACACCGTACATCGAAGTATCGTAAACGTATTCAAATATGCTTTAGTTTGGGTATAAAAGAGTTATTTTTATGTTTTATTATTGTTTTATAATAATGTTTAATTACAATTAACTACAATTTAAATTGTCTTTAGGGTACGAGTACCAAATACAGTCCTCAAAGAGTCGGGCTTCAGCATGTGGTGCATCACGAGGATGTCGTACAAATCGTTAAAAAATAACTTTTAATTTGTAATTTACAATTAAAAAGTTTCATCAGTTTTATATACAAATGTATGAAATTTTAATTGTAACTAAATATGTGTTTCGAATTGATTTTGAAACATTATACCGGAATCAATTGTTAAGGGGAAAATAATTTAAATATTCTGCGAGAGTTTTAAATTATTATTGTTGCGCGCATCACAAATAAATTAATTTAAAAATCGTACATTTCGTTAATTAACCACTGTCAAAAATGACAATAATGACAATAATGACCGATCTCTTAAAGATTATACTCGCGATACTATTACTGAACTTATAAATTAGGAACATTCGATTCTCATGGCGTACAACTGTATTACAGTGATATCTCGCGTATCGTGGGACACCCCTTAAAACCCCTATGCTATGCTATTAGGAAATAAAACAGATTTTTGATAAGAGTTTCGATTTAGAATTATGCTTTTATTTTACTATGGCATAGGGTTTCGATGAGTTTTAAGTGTCTTGCGATACGTTAGATATTACTGTATAATACAATTATAATACAATTATAATACAATTAACTTGAATCTCATCGTTAGCCTCTGCAATGCATAGGATAGTGAATTGACGCTCTTTGGTAAGTATTGTTATGGGAGTTTAAGACACACGGAGGACATGATTTTCACTACAATAGGATTAATATGAGAGGTTATTAAGAATTAAGAGATAATGTACTTGATTATGATAATCAAATCAATTTAATCTGAACACTTTCGCCACTTCCGTGATAACCCCAGAGATGGCGTTTCTCCTCCAATCAATAGAGAGTATATGCATAGTGTAGTGTATGCGATCGTCTTTATTTAAGCGCTCACATATCTCCATTATTGCATCATTTGAGCGCATTTATAATAACTGAATTCAATTAATTTATGTATAATTTTGTGTAAAATGAATCATTTGGGTTAAGATTTAACCAATTGTGAGGTAATGTATTAATTGGAGACAAATATAATAATAAATGCTTTGTCATGAACGATCCCATAGTGTATGATAAATCCCATACAATGGCAGCGCCATTTGCAAGTAATTGTAAAGCAAATGTGTGTATTGCAAAAAAAGCCGCACTTTTAAGGTATGGCATTAAATGCCTTTACATATGCATTCATTTTACTTTTAATTTACTTTAAATATCAAATAAATTTATTTTTTATTTATATTTACACATGAAACTGATTTCATTAAATGCATTTATTGTGTTTCTTTTAGTAATTTAATTGCAAAAAATGTTTTTAAAGTTTTTGCGCATTTAAAAGTGTTATAAACTAAAAGTGTTTTTTACTTTTTACTTTAAATGTGTTTGAAACTGAAAACTCAATTTAACGATAATTGAAACTTTCAAATAAATTATAATGAATATGATACTAAAATACGCGAATATTTTGCATTTAATTATAATTTTATTAAATTTTAGTATTTAATTTTGCTTTAGAAAAGTTTAAATGCACATAATTAAATAAGAATGATAAACGTTAATAAATGTGAACATACGTCGGAGATGCAAATTGAACAAAGAGAATGTTATCGATCAACAGAATCACCGAATGACGGTGAAAACACTAACACTATAATGACAAATTCATTATCGCAAAGTGATTGTGGTAATGCAATTGTCAAAGAAAATGAAACATGTGATACAACAGCGTCCATAAAACGAACGTTAAGTGATGTAAATCATGAAATAGACAATGAACAGACTCAAGAAGTGTGTGAAATGCCTGAAAAGAGACTGAAATTAGATGATTTAGAATTTAATAGATCATCGATTTGCGAATATCTCATTACGGAGCACCGCAACCATAGGGAGAGTTTTCTCGAGCATATACTTGAGTTGTTTTTCTTGGAACACAATGGCAATATGATGGAGTACAGTGTGTGGCGGAAACGACCACCGACAGCACCCCTCATGCAGTACCTGCGGACGAATGCAGTCGATTCTGAACAGGAATTCACCGAAATGATTGATCTGAAATCCAAAATCGAATCATCGTCATTAAAGTCATTCGAAGCGCCATCAGATTCATCATCATCGTCATCGTCATCATCATCATCTACAGTAATTGTTCCACAAAATCGTTTGACTCTTACGACCTCAACAATTGGTTCCGTATCCACTCCATTGACACACACACCCACCATCATAACGCCATCACTTCCCCCTTCAGTATTGTCACCGCAACGTATTGTTACACCTCAATCGGCGCGAGTGACCTCATCAAGTCCATTGAATCGGCAGCACACGACACGACAGCATTCGATTTCTTCATTCTACGATTCCACCATAGGATCTCAGGAGCAGATCGTCGAACGCGCGAAACAAGAGGCTTATGTAATGCAACGCATCGCAGAACTGAGGAAAGACGGTATGTGGAGTTCGAGACGATTGCCCAAAGTACAGGAACCGTTGAGGTGCAAATCACAATGGGATTACCTTCTGGAGGAGATGGTTTGGCTCGCCACGGACTTCGCGCAGGAAAGGAAATGGAAGAAAGCAGCTGCTAAAAAGTGTGCGCGAATGGTCGTCAAATACCATCAGGACAAACAGTTGCAGGCCGAACGACATGAGAGGGATGAGGTACAAAGACTTAAGAAAATCGCCGCGAATATCGCCAAAATGGTCAAGCAATTCTGGTCTGACATTGAGAAGGTCGTTGAGGTCAAACAAGAGGCACGACTCAAGGAGAAGAGAAAGAAACTCCATGATATGCATTTGAACTTTATTGTCGATAAAGCAGATCATTATACAGAAAAACTCACACAAAAATTAACCACTAAAACACTCCCCGCTGCTGACGACTCCGGTGTCGGCTCAAACACCGGTCATGATGATGCTGAGGATAGTGAATTCGAAGCCGCGAATAGCGAATCCGATGATGAAGAGACTATCGCTAAAGAAGAAGAAGAGGTTGGGTTAGGGGATGCTCAGAAGGAAATTGAGATGCTCCAAAAGGAGGGAGAACTTCCCATTGAGGATTTAATGGCATCACTTCCCCCGGAAATTCTCACCCGAACCGAATCACCTCTTCCATCGGAGGATGAAAATGTCGAGAAAAAAGGTGATACTGACTTTGAAGTGAACGAAAATGCCGATGATGGTGATGATGAACAAACGATACAAGAAGAGGAAGACGCAGAGGGTGATGTCGACTATTCTAATGAGCTTAATGAGTTACAATCCGATGCTAATTTGACTGTTGAAGAATTAGCCAAAAAATATTTACCTGAAAATGCTTCCGATTTATTGGACAGTGATGATGAAACTGATACGGAAGAAACAGAAGATAATGATGATGTGGAAGATGATACTGCCACTGAAGAAGATTATTATGACGATGAAAATATATCGGGTGATGATGAAATTGGGGAAATCGGAATGGAATTTCTGATTAATCCCGACTCTCAAATCAAAAACAAACCTTTAATTGAGGTAAGAAAAGTTATAATTACATTACATTACCCCATTCCAACGCTTTCTCGTGTAATTACATGTAATTTTGCATGAGAATTTCAATTAATGGGGTATATCAAAAGTCTTCTCTAAAAACGTCGTAATGTCACTAATTATATTTGAAATTACGAAACCTGAGGGTTGAGATATGTTTTATTTGTAATTTTAGCCGATCTGTGATGATGAAAATGCAATATCCAAAAGTTCGAGTCCGAATAAAGAAATCACTGACATCGCTGCGGGCGCCGAAAGTCTTCAGCCCAAAGGCAACACTCTATCCGCAGTTCAAGTGTGCACTAAAGTGCCATTTTTGTTGAAACATACGCTGCGCGAGTACCAACATATTGGACTCGATTGGCTCGTGGCGATGCACGACAAAAAGTTAAATGGTATTTTGGCCGATGAAATGGGACTCGGGAAGACCATTCAGACCATTGCATTGTTGGCACATCTCGCTATTGAGAAGGGCGTTTGGGGACCCCACTTAATTGTTGTACCGACGAGTGTAATGCTCAATTGGGAAATGGAATTCAAGAAATGGTGTCCCGCGTTTAAGATTCTGACATATTATGGTAATCCGAAGGAACGGAGACTGAAACGACAGGTAAATTAATTATGTACATTAATGTATAGAGCATCTCAAATTAGCTGTTTATATCTCTATCCTTATCACTTTTATGAATAAAAAAGTGATAAGAATTAATAGAGAATTATAAGAAAGTGATAAGAGATAAGAATAAATTAATTCTTAAAATAAGAACCGCTAATTTGAGACGCTCTTTATGTGAATTATGCCCGAGACAAGAGTCACTTTTATGGCAAATCAATGTTATGTAAAGTGCTAATGTAACTCGGAAAGTGATATCTTTCTCTATGCGCCTCTGCATCTATCTATAGGTTTTGAGGTCACAATTGAAATTGACAATTATTTTTTGATTATATAGGGATGGACAAAACCAAATCAGTTTCACGTTTGCATCACATCATACAAATTGGTAATTCAGGATCATCACTCCTTTCGCCGCAAGAAGTGGCGATACCTGATTCTTGATGAGGCTCAGCATATCAAAAACTTCAAATCTCAACGGTGGCAGATGCTTCTTAATTTTAACTCATCACGACGGTTGTTATTAACGGGAACGCCGCTACAAAATAATTTAATGGAATTATGGTCGTTAATGCATTTCTTAATGCCCAATGTTTTTCAATCGCATAAAGAGTTTAAAGATTGGTTCGTGAATCCTGTCAGTGGTATGATTGAAGGGACAAATGAGTATAATGAGGGTCTTATCAGGAGACTCCACAAAGTACTAAGACCTTTCTTATTGCGACGACTGAAGTGCGATGTCGAAAAGCAATTGCCAAAAAAGTTTGAACACGTGGTTATGTGTCGACTTTCGAAGAGACAGCGATTCTTATATGAAGAATTCATGTCTTTGGGAAAGTATGTCATTGATTAATTGCTTTAGGAAATGTGTTAATTGTGATATATTTCAGGACGAAAGACACTTTAGCGACGGGAAACTTTTTAAGTGTGATAAACATCTTAATGCAGCTCCGTAAAGTATGTAATCATCCGAATCTGTTCGATCCGCGACCGACGGTATCGCCGTTTATGATGGAAGGGATAACGTATCATACCGCATCACTGGTCACAACCGCATTGGATTATGATCCGTTAAAACACGTCGATTTAAAGTCACTTAATTTATTATTAATTAATTATTCATATACTTTGAGTGCCTTCGCACACCACAGGATAAAAAAGTTTATGGCATCACCTAAGTTAATAGAAGAAATAGACTCATCCCCCGAACCGCCCCCCGTTTGTCCCAAAGGAAAAATCAGACTTCAAATAACGACATCGCCGATGTCGCGATCGAACTTACCCCTCACACGTACCGTCGTTGCCCCTTCCCCTGTACTTCCCACAGGTATTAGACTTCAGAGTAAAGATCAAACAAAGTTTATCATAACAACGAATACGAATGCGTTTACAACGACATCATTGTCCAATCATAACACCGAAGGTATGTATTGTTGTGTGAGATTTTGTTTGTCAACTCAAAATTGACGTATATTCTCAGGTAAAGTTGCGATACCTTTTGGAAGATTGGTCCAAACAACCGCAGGTCAACACGTGCTGTTACGTACAACAGGTAATCAGTTGACCGCTGCTCTCGCACCGACAGCAGCGATTGTTCAAAATCAATCGCTTCAATCTTCTCCGACGCGACACATCATTGTAACGCGGAGTCCACAATCACCCGGTGAGTTATGTAATTTGAGAATGTGAGACTAAACCCATGCTGTAAGTGCCAAATTAATTGGATTTTCAGTTTCCATAGTCTCTCATATTAATAGCCTGAAGCATCCACCCTAATAGATGTATATATATATTTGTAAGGGTCAGCTTATTTTAGTGACATTTGTCTTTAATTGCAGCACTCATTCCACAAGAGCATGTCGTGGCATTAAGACAAACATCACCCCCGAAACAACCGTCTCAAATGAGGCATAATGCATTAATAGCGAAACAACAAATCGAGAGAAAAGAAAAATTATCATTTTTAGCGCGTCGCAATGTTCGAGTGTGTAATGCGTACGCATTATATGCAAATGATTTGATTGAAGTTTCCACAATTTCATGCGACACGAAATCCATATGCTCAAAAGTTCCTCACGATTCTTCTGTCTTTAATGTTGGGAATGGTTATTTGAACTGTCGTTTAATTTCACAGGCCAATGCTTCCCCCAAATGTTATAGTCAAATTACCTCTGCACTTTCAGAAATTGTATGGACACCCGAAAGGATCGCATCGTCCCTCAATGATCTCCTCACACGATATGTATGTATTGTTCCGGGAGTTATGGCACCACCGATACAATTACACGCCTCTCATCTTCCACCGTCTAAAATAAACCATTTTCAATATTTAAGTGCACAGTTTCACCGTGAATTTTCTCATCGCTGTGATTTGCTTCATACAGTGTTATCAAACAGAAGGACTCAATTCCCTGAATTGCGTCTGATACAATATGATTGCGGAAAACTGCAGACTTTTGATAAATTATTATGGGAATTAAAAACGGGGGGGCACAGGGTACTGATTTTCACACAAATGTCGCGTATGCTCGACATATTAGAACAGTTCCTAAATTACCACGGACATACATACTTGAGACTCGACGGCACTACTAAAATAGAACAGCGACAGGCATTAATGGAGAGATTTAATGCCGATAAAAGGATATTTTGTTTTATATTATCGACGCGTTCGGGCGGAATCGGAGTTAATTTGACGGGGGCCGATACTGTGATATTTTACGATAGCGATTGGAATCCCACGATGGATGCTCAGGCTCAAGACCGATGCCATCGCATTGGACAAACCAGAGATGTCCATATTTATAGGTGAGTCATGCCATTTAAAGATTATTTAATGAGTTAATTAAACAATTCCTATGGAATTAAATAACAATGAACGCTAACATTTCTATATTATTAAATGTTTTAACAGATTAATAAGTGAAAAAACAGTCGAAGAGAATATTTTGAAGAAAGCCCAACAGAAGCGGTTATTGGGTGATGTCGCAATTGAGGGCGGTAATTTTACCACAGCATTCTTTAGGCGAAATGCGATTCAAGAACTTTTTGGTATTGATATTTCATCGGGAGGCGTCTCTCAATTGTTTTCGACAAATTTTGCGGAAAATGCCATCGAAGAAATAGGAGAGAGTCAATTGGAACAGGCGTTGTGCACTGTGGAGGAAGACACTGATGTGGACGCTGCAAAAGTGGCACATGCCGAAGCAGCGGCTGAATTTGCAGAATTTGATGAGTCCATTCCTATTGATTCAGAAGGAAAAGAAAATGAAGAAAAAGAAAAATCAGCAGAAGAGGAACGGATTGACGAACTCATCGGACAGGTATGGGAGCAGTGTTCATGATTTATATTCAGACAACAAAATTAATATATCGAATGCTGAGCAAAGTTTGCATATTTATGTGTAATTAGGGGGATGAACGCTCATGAGTCATGACATAGATTTATAGACTTTCATGATAAAAATATTTTTTGTAAACACTTTAAAAGTGCATCACTTTTATTGACATTGAATTGCACGCCCGAGGTTCATACATAATAGTTTCATGTCTGACATTCGCCCCTCCTTTTATATATTCTTTTTTATGGCCTATAATTATTCGATAAATTTCATAGGGTTTTAAAATTCACTTCATTCATAGGGTTTTAATATAATTCGAACGCTTTTTTGTGTATTATTTTTCACACATCAAAACTTTGCTCCGCTCTAAAAAATATTCTGATATTCAATTATAATGTAATTATATATTTCAGTTGAAACCGATAGAAAAGTACGCGATGAATGCATTCGAATCTAAATATGAATCTTTTTCACTCGAACAATTAAAACAGGCGGAGGTAAATTATGAAATTTACTTAAATGTTATAATTGATGATGATCTGACTTTAGGAAGAGATTGAGGCTCAAAAGCGAGAGTGGGAATTGGGACGGCTCAAGTCGCAAAAGGAAGAGGAGGAAAGGATTGAAGCGAATTTAGATGAAGAAAGAGAACCGATTCTAACGTGTCACAGAGATGACTATAATCAGGTTAAGAACAGAGCGAAACACTATTTTACCCATAAAAGTGATCATATTGATTCTAATTGCGTCGTTAGTAAAGGGCGCAACAGAAATAGTAATACAAATAAGAAACAAATTAATAGAAATAAATCAAATATTAATAATAACAGAGTTAATAGTGGTGTTAGAAATGCCCCCAAAAGTAATAATGTTTCAGTCGATCCAAATTATGAAAGTAATTTAATTAATCGGCTCCGAAAATCTCCGCGAAAATCAATAGTTAATTCAGACTCTGTTAATGTGATCAGTGATAATAATCATGTTACGCGTTCGCGCGTTAAAACGGGAAGTCACTCATTAGCATCCGATTCACCGACAATTTCCACGAACGGAGTTAATAGACAATTTATGTCTTATAAGAGACTCCGGTGAACTCCGATAGACCAATAATTGAATATATTTTGTTTTTATTTGAACTTTAATTAATGTTGTCATTCCGATTAAGTTATATACGATTGTAAAATGTTAAGTGAACTTTTTTTGCTCACATTAAAAGAGAAGTTTAAATCTCATTTCACTTGTGTTACTCATTTGAAAAGCACTTGAAAGTGATGGCATGTGATACATACACGTAATAGTCTCGTTTTGGTGTCTCAATCATTGCTCAAGCACATCGCAACCGCATTTACTCATTGTTTAGGCGAGAGTCAAAGTTGCGTTTTGTGAACCCTATTATTGCATTATATCATTTCTTTTGGTGATTATATAGTTATGGGTTTCGGGATTCCGCACCAAAACAAAGGCATGCATAAGTTATGCCATCATAATTGTGCTTTGAAAATAATGTTCTAAGACCAAGAGAAATGAGATTTGCATTTTAGGGTGAGCAAAATTATGTTCATATCCGTATTGTTGCAATAGAATATTGACAGTGTTTTTAATTTAGGTATTCGTTTCATACAATGGGCAAATGCTTGAGCAAATGCCGGTGAGCATTGTTGTGCAGTAATACATTTATGAAATTACATTTCGAATCGTATATCACGTATCATAAATGCTTTCCCATTCATTTCTCATTTAATACGCGGCATAACATTTAACACCGATTATTTTTATCTCAAATCACAGGAAAAGTCTGAGATCATAAAACCAATTTTGTCTCAAATAACAATTTATAACATATTTCATAATAACATACTCAACAGATGCACGAATAATACTTTTTTCATTATATAAGTTATCAGCACCATAAAACCATCAGCAAATATAAAAGTATTATTAATACAGATATTTATATATAAGTATGAAGTAATGAAGTATTATATCGATTCGAAATGTTTTTTCAAAAATGTGAGATAAGAGCGAACATTTGATTTGATGTGATCCCAATCCTAGACATGGGCCCCTCCGACGCCGCCACAGGATGAAAACGATTTGTATATTGATTATACCCTCGGATTTTTGTACGAAACTTCTGTTATGCCAGAATCACAACTTCCGCCGGTATATATTCCCAAAGAAACAAATAAAAGGCTTCGATTGGATACCGGTGCAATCGGTACGTTTATGATAATTTTACTGATAAAACCGTCAATTAAATTGGAACATTTAATTTGCATGTTTAGTACGAAAGCAAAAGATACGTAAAGAGGAGGGCTTTAATATTCCGCGATCGCTGTTCGATCGTCCGACGACAGTTATCATTAAATTCCGTCGCGAATTGGTGCTGCAAAAATTGAAAGGAGCACTTTCGGGGGGTATCGAAAGTGCCGCGATACATCGAACATTGAATGCTTTAGGTGCGAATTGTCTTCCTCCACATGCTCAATTGAACAAAGCGCAACAACTTTTTCATAGCGGTGTTTCCGATGCAATCCCCGCGTGGGATATTCACGAAGATTTATCGGTACTTCAAGTATTACAATATTATCAGGATTTACCTCTTAACCTATTAATACTCTCACCGGGACATGTCCCAAATTGGGATTTAGTCTCTGACGTCGTCAATTCCGTCAGCTGTAATTATCGTTCACCGAAACTCTGTAAATATCATTATGAAACATTTATTGTTCCGCGTGAAGAGGGAAAAGCGGTGTTCGATTCCGCCCCAAAACCGAAACAAAAGAAATTGAAAAGCGCTTCAAATGCACCGCAAACCAATCAAATGCCATCACAAAGTGTTAATCCCCTTTCTTCGTCGCGTCCCATTAAAACGGGTCAATTGTATTTACAGGACAATAATTTGTCATTTACGCAATTATCGAATCAGCGTTTTGAGACGATTAAACAAATCGCAAACAAAAGAACTCCGACATTAAAGCCCATGTTCATTAACCCGACAGGAAAAAACCCCAAACATATTGCGCTGTTATCTGAGAATGGCATTAATTACGATCAGCCACTGACACCGATACAAGTGGCGTTGAATCGGTCCGAACGTATATCGAGAGAGAAGCAAAAAGCCGCGGAACAACAACAACAACAACAATTAGCGGCGCGACAGCAGCAATTGCATCAGTTGCAGGTTAAGGCACAACAGGCGCAACAAATTAAAGCCATTTTATCCCCGGCTTCAAATGTGCCCGCAGCACAGCATCAGCTCCAACAGGCGATTAGTGCTAAAGTGGCACAATTGTCCAAAATTCAAAACATTACGATCTCAAATGCCCCATCGAATCAGACTCAACTAACGAATCTCACTAAAGCATTGTGTCAGATCCCTGCGCAAACACAACATAACCTTCAGCAGCCCATTATTGGTCAAATCGCTAATACCTCTGGTGGCGGTGGTAATATCGGAATTCAATCGACCGTAACCAACGAAAGTACAACTCAGGGAATAACATTGGCTCAACAGACGGGTACTGTTGGACAATTAACTCTTCAGGGACAACAGAAACTTATAGCTCCTGTGGTTGGTCAAGTGGCGAATCAGCCATTGACCAACCGTTTTCCGGGTTCACCGACACAGACACAAATTTACCAACATTTATTGAGACAGAAACAATTGCATCAACAGCAACAATTGCAAAGACAACCCCAACAGATACAGATTCAGCACATTCAACAGGCGAATAAACCGGTGACCACAATAGGTATTGCGCAACAACAGACCCGATTGCAAATTGCACCTTCGGTTACACAACAGACCATTCAACAAACACAATCAATGATTGCGTCTCCTATAATTAAAGGATCTCAGAATGTGATGACTCCTTTGGCAATGCCCGTTCCGGGGTCACCACAACAACGTATTTTAGCGACATCATCGCCGTCATATATCGGATCACAGTCCGTACAACACACACAATCATTAATTGCGACCGGAATCAAAGGAACGTCAATAAATTCGGGCGGAATACCAATTGCTGTGCCGATATCTTCGGGAACTCAGCAGAGGATCATATCTGCGACTACTTCTATAACGACACCGATCGTGACACAATCATTAATTGCTACGACGGGTATTAAAACAGGAGTATCTTCGACAGTTGTAAGTACAGGGACAATACCGGTCGCTGTTCCCGTTTCGGGCGGACAACAGCAACGGATACTGACCACGACTACAGGTACAGGGAACACCCAACAAATAATAACGCGAACGATCATTGATCCCCTGAAAATGGCTCAACTGATACAGAATCAGCGATCACAGCAGGGAAATATGCCACAGACACAGACCATTCTCCATGTCCAGCAACAAACACCCCAACAGCAGCCGCAACAAACACAACAGTTGCTTCAGAATCCTCTGATCCTCGTAAAGACCCTCTCGACTCCCGCCACATTAGGTTCACAGCCCCTTACCATACCAGTATCTGTTACTATGTCCGGAATGAATTTATATCCCGCGCAATCGACTAAAATGATTTCACAGACATCCGCAGCATCATCTACAAGTACCACACTATCACAGGCTCCAAATACTCAATTGCGTCATATACAAGTGGTTCCAAAGAGAACTCAACAACTAACACAACAGCAACAGATTCAACAACAAATTCAGCAGCAAATTGCGCAACAGACACAGCAAAAGCCGATTGCAGGACAAACACAAACGCCGTCAGATGCTGATAATAGTAAACAATCAAAATAACAAATCACACGGTTTATGTTTCATTTTTATCGGTTAATTTATGTTAACACTGCTTTCATATTTAGAAAATTCTGTTTTTTTCGATTCTTATGATATGTAAATTTTGTGACTCAAATGTATATAAATATATAATTTTAAAAATTCTCATCAATTCATTTACGTAATTTTCAATAACAACATTTTAACGTTTTCTTTCAAAAAAGTCATGAAAATGTGCAAATAACACTTGAATTTTGGCAAAAATTTTTAAATTATCCTCCCTCAGGTCGAGAAAAATCAACAATGGACATGTCTCATATAAATATTTCCATTACTTTTTTTGATTTAAAAAATTTAAAAATTCATTTTGAAATTTAAGCAGAAACAGTTTTTCGAATTGTTTTTTCAATTATTAGTAATTATTTATTACCCCTAAACTATTGAAAATGATTTCATATACAGTAATTATTCGATTTTGTGACACTGAAGGGACCGGTAAAATTCGGCCACAAAATCGAAAATGTGACAAAATTGAACGTAAGCATTAAATCTTATGACAGAGGGAGGGACAATTTATGTTACAAAATCGAATAAGTACTGTATTTTATATTTTATTTGATAGAAATACATTACAGAGAGCGTCGAAATCCGCGAGGAGAGGTGACAGATTTAAAATATTGGGATTTTGCATACCGGGGGAAAGGCTGGGGTAAAGGCCGGGGGAACGGTCCGATTTTAAGGGCTACAAAGCGAGTCTTCTCAAAGTGTTCTATATTTTTATTTTTTCAATTTTTGGCGAGACAATTTCTGTAAAATTTTGGGGTCAGATTCTTTCCCCTAAAAAAATTTCAATCTCATGACACCCTTTTTCACTCCCCCATAACGCTCTTTGTTAAATTATGCTAAATTATATTTCGGCACTAATTTTTTCGTGTGCAGAACATTTATAGATTCGCTTTTCATAGTTGGAATTTTCATAGAAAATAATGAAAAAGTAATGACACGTTTAATGGTATTTAGTTTTGTTGATTATTTGGTTCTGTTGACAAATTCAACACAAGTGTGTCAACAAAACCGAATATAGACTGTAATCAACAAAACCGAGTTTAGGCTGTATACAATTCAAATAATTTTCATTAATTTTTTATAAATTGAAATACAAATATTCTGAAACAATTGATTTGTTGAATGTAAAATCGACATGAAAATTAAAAATAACTTTGAATAAATTTAAATTCCTATAGGAATTGTTACTGTTAATGAAATAAAAATCACTCATAATTAAAACTAAAATCTTAGAATACAATAAAAATAAACTATTCACATGTAAAAGTAATGAATGAACTTTATTTGCAATTTTGAGGCCCTCCAAAATCCTGGGAATACATTCTATGAAAAGTCTGTTTTTGCAGAAACACTTTCCATGAAAAGCGAATTTTGCAATAAAGATTTTTGCAGGTGTTTGTGATTCCCGGGAAAAGGCTTTCCATGAAAAGCAAATCCATGAAAAGCTCTGTCACCATTGTAAACGTTTCACTTATTTTTGGAATGTACCGGTAGAAGTGTTTGTTTTTTATGATAACATTCGAAGGTTAATGTTAATTAACATAAAAATTATGTGAATGTACAGTGTCGAGTCAATTGAATCGGTGTATTTTCATTATAAAAGAAAATATATAAATTCCAATTGATAATTGATAATTATAAATTTATTCTGAAATTACAATTAAAGATATATAAAATGGGGACATATGTATTGTCGAAATTGCGATTCTCAACGTTAACACTTAACAATTTAAGGCAATTATCATCATCACCATCATCTGTCAGTTCTAAATTAGTAATTTGTGGCGGCGGTGCCGGAGGTATATCTGTGGCCGCGAAATTCGCAGAGGTCTTTGGGAAAGGAAATGTCACGATTATAGAACCATCCGATGTATGAATTTTATCAGTAATTATTGGGCTATTATTTTATTATTATTTTATTACAGACACACTATTACCAACCGATGTGGACATTGGTCGGTGCCGGCATCAAACGACTGTCCGAATCGGCAAAACCCATGTCCAAAGTGATGCCACCGAAAGTGAAATGGATTCGTGCTTCGGTCGTGCAATTCGATCCCAAATCTAATAAAATACGACTTTCGGATAACTCAGAAGTGACATACGAATATCTTGTGGTGGCGTTAGGAATACAAATCGATTGGAACAGGATTAAGGGACTCCCACAGGCGTTCGGCACTCCGGGGGTCTGTTCCAATTATTCCACTCAAACTGTGGTTAAGACTCTACCGGCGATTGAAAGACTCGAATCGGGAAATGCCATTTTTACATTTCCGAATACGCCTGTCAAATGTGCGGGTGCACCGCAGAAGATCATGTATTTGGTCGATGCGCATCTTCGGAAAATGGGGAAACGTGAAAAGACTAATGTTATATTTAATTCAGCTCTGAGTACGATTTTCTCAGTACAGAAATATGCGACGGCATTAAATAGAATTGTTAAGGATCGTAATATTACCGTTAATTATCAACATAATTTAGTTGAGGTTAAACCCGATACAAAAGAAGCGGTATTTGAGAATTTAGGAACGAAAGAACTGAAAACATTTAAATACGAACTTTTGCATGTGACACCACCGATGTCCGCACCTAAAGTATTGGCACCATTAGCTGATTCGAGTGGTTTTGTGTCACTCAATAAAGAGACACTCCAACATACGCAATACCCTAATATCTTTGGAATCGGTGACTGCACGAACCTTCCGACATCCAAAACAGCGGCGGCAGTCGCGGGACAAAATGGGGTTTTGGCGCGTAATTTGTTGGCAGTGTCTAAAGGGAAATCATCGTATGCCAAATATGATGGTTACACATCGTGTCCTTTGGTTACGGGCAACAATAAGTGCATATTAGCAGAGTTCGATTATGATTTGCAACCTCTGGAGACGTTTCCGATCGATCAGGGAAAGGAACGTTTTTCAATGTATTACTTGAAAAAAGAAATAATGCCGAAAGTCTATTGGAATTCCCTTCTCAAAGGAATGTGGAACGGTCCGGAGTTCTACCGCAGGATTATGCATTTCGGGTTTACTAAATAAATCATTAGCTCTTACATTAATTACTAATACAGTAATGGTAAAAAAAATCTTTATGTGTGACTGATTTATTTATGTAAATTTGATTGTTCATTTAATTAAACGTTAGTATGAGAATTTTTTGTCAATTTTCTTAAAAATCTTTATCATTTACATTGATTTTATTAAAATAATTTAAGTAATTTCGAAACGATTGGTCAGTCTTAATATAAATGAGACACGGTGCTTCGCACCCTTAATTGTTCCTTTATTTGGTGAATATTGGAAAAATATATTTCGTTCGCACTCTTGATGCTATGCTCCATGCAGGATCAGATCAGATCCTACTCTTCAACATCTAAACGCTAACACTACGGTAATGGCAAATAGTTTTGGGAGTGCGTTGTTATAAACCATAAGTTGTTATTAACGATGTTGGTATTAACCAATAATGTGTGTATATTCTCGTAACGTCACTGCCAAATACTCGCAATAAAACAGTACATATGTCACATGACACACGCTAAACTTTATGGCCACAGCAATAAAACATCCCAATATCGTTACGCCGTCTGTTACTTTAATATAATGCTTATAAAATAACATTAAAGTAACATTTAACACGTGTTTTATGATTATTAATTTATTATTTACTGTTATAATTAATTAATAATTAATCATTGTCAATATAAGCAAATGAGTGACAATGAGGAAAGTATTAAATTTAGGAAATTTACCGGATAAATACTTAAAAATTTTGAAATTATTCAGCATTTAGTCGGAGGAATTCGAAGGATTTTGAGAAAATTTAAGACAATTACTCAATGATATCACTTTTTAATGTTACATTAAAAAATAAAATGCATAAACAATTTTT